>JAZBGY010000196.1:0-90523 GCA_037414755.1 Lydus trimaculatus | reverse complement strand
AGGCATCTCACTTTCATTATAGTTAGCGAAATAGGTTTTGGTTTTAGATGAAAATTGCCTTTAATATATTTGAGCGACAACACCAACAACAACAAAGTGGAAAAAATAAAATTAAAGTAGTGAGTTTAATGAGAAGTTGTGCATGCGTGTAATTAACTAAGTTTGTGTATTTTCATTTAAATCGATCGTTAGACAAACATGCAATATCACTAGTCACGTACTAATACGACCTACCTTTATAATACAATCAGTATGGGGAAGTTTACCAAGTGGTAGTGGGATTGTAATCGTATCATTCCAGGAGAATTTTGGAACGTTTCAACATTGAAGAAACAGTTTCAATAGCTAGATGAAACGTTTTCACATTTGTAGCAATCTTAGGATATTCTCTATAGAATTCTCGATATAACTAACCATGTTCAACTGTTTTTGATAATAACCGTTGCAAAATGTAAGCTTTAACAATTTGCAAAAACCCATATAACCACTATTTTCAATACGGTATCAAGTGCTATTTAAATAAAGGGACTTTCTAAATCGTTCTAGAGGTTTCACTATTACACGTTCCACCGGAATCTAAGTATTTTGACAGTTAATACAGTTACTCGAAGATGATTTTGTTGAACACGTGTTGCAGATGAACATCGATAAAAACGATAATGTTACTAATTCTGAGGTGTTGTTATACATAGAACGTTGCCGAAATTGTTTGCATTCATGTTTCTGGCAGCAGATTTGATTCGCAATCACAATATCGTAGCATTTATCAAGAAAAAATGATCTCTACATGTTTGTTATCAAATTGGTAAATCAATGTGGTATGATTCAACTTTATGGAAAATGAATTTGTTTTTCTACTGCCTGTTTTCATAAAATTCCACCCTATTTTAGTTTTGTGTGAAAATTAGATCCTGCCACGTCTGTATTAATTCATGTTTGTTGTTAACGTCAGTTTAACACAATCATCAATTAATTTGATAGTCATTTACAGATTTCTAAAATGTGATTTATGACTTTTATCAAAGACAAAAATAAATAACAATTTATTTGTTAAAAATCAATTCTACATGTTTTGCTTCTTGTTGCTTAAAGGAACTTTTATAAATGTTCTCAGTATCTACCGGGAAACTTTACAAATAAATCGTCGTTACTAAGAAATTTAATTCAATTTCTAATTCTTTTGTTCCTTTATGTAAGTCAGTCTGTGTTTTTTTTTTTTCGTAAATTTTATTCGGAAAATACACAATATATGTGATCGAAACTACATCCGCATCCGCATTTTTTCGATTTGAATTAAATTAAACCTTTTCGTATTCAATCGAGTCTTTACTATAAGGTAGGTACATGTGTAGGTATGTATCATGTGCCGTTATCAAGATTGTTCGCTGAAAAGTAACGAATTCCTGTAAAAAAGCACACATACATACATATACTGGCACAGAATACGTCTACTATGCTTTTTAACACAAATGGAAATTCTATTGATAAGAGAAATACACTAATTGTCAAAGCTTGAAAGTAATTGGCAAAAATACATTATAAAAGCTATTGCCTTCAATAAATTAACAATAAGTACGAGTCATAAAGTTTATTGCATTATCTTTTAGGAAATTGAAATACGATTACTTTAGAACTGTTACCCTAAATTTAAGTGCAACTGTGAAATTCTTAAAAGTCCAGTAAGATACAGTAGTCCCATGATAACTTATTGAGAATGTTGCGCAAATTTGCTTGTTCCAAAGTCATGCCAGATGAGCGACTGTGTGTTACGTTCAGAAATATACTCAATGTGCATCAAATTGTGGGGATTATGGTATGGAATGCTATAAGTTGTTTGTTATTCCTCCAAGGCAATATGAACGCCCAGCGATATGTAGATCGGGTGGTAGAACCTCATATTCTTCCATTTCTTAGGCAGTTGGAAGACTCAATTTTCCAGTAGGATAATGCCCGTCCGCATATTGCAAGACGTTCTATGAACCGATTTGCAGAGGGTAATGTTAATCTTTTGCAATGACCACTCGGAATTCCCGATCGTTCGCCCATCGATCATGTTTTGGACACTGCAAGCACGAATTACAGGTTGCTCGAGACACATTACTTCAAGACAAAATCGACCATCTTTTAAACATTAATCGATTGCTACCTTTTAATAGTTAAACGTTTCTGTCAAGTTTGGTTAAAACATTTCCACACTTTCTTGGTGTTGCAATTTCCAAGTCACCGAGTATACATCATGCTTTAAAATTCGGACTAGTAAAAATGCTTTTTCAGTTTGTACGGCTGCCCATGTAGGGGGACTTTGTTATTGATAAAATAAATTTCGAACATAACACGTATGTTTTTTAGCAAATGTTAAATGTATTACTGGAAAATTACGAATTCCTCTCATACTTTAAATATCTCTTGGAAATACTGTTGATTAACAACATTTCGACCAGGTATTGAATATTGTAGAGCTTGTTTTTCAATATTGGGCCCAATCGTTCTACTTTTGTTATTTTAAAATTCCCCTTTTCTCTCTGAATTTTTACAATTCTAATGACACACACACATGACGACATATCACATTCGAATTGGAATAAAAGTCTGGATGAAAGCCAGAACTACTGGATATTTTATTGTAGTATTTGTTAGTTATAAAAGCTTTTCTCTTCCATTGATTTCAATATTGCAAAGAATTGGAAAAAGAACTCGAAATAAATATTGTTGTAATAAAAATATTTCAATCGTTTTATTTTTGTAAAAAATCAGGATTAGTTGCTTCAACTACGATATTCATAATGGAATATTTAATATTCCGCACATATTCTATTTATATTCTAAACATCTATCTCTGAAATATAATACGCTAATTCCTGAAAGCTACGATTAACTTCAGAATATTTTAGTAAGTTTAAGACGAATTATTAAATTCGTTTCGCCATGTTTATATCAAAATAGATAATCTACATTTGTAAAATTAAATTTCGAATGATTTTGATATGATCGAAATCGAAATGAGATTTTGTACGCACAGTTGATATTTGGGGGGTTAAATTGAGTTAGTATAACAAGCAATTGATTTTACAGATAATTACCAAATTAAGCACTGAAACGTCTATAAGCTGGAACTTTGTTTCAAACAAACATTTTTACAAAATAATAGAAAAAGTGCTGTTGCAATATTACATTTGCACAACAGTTGGATGAAATACAACTATACGGAAAGTCGACAGGTGCAGAGAAACGTTTCTTTTGCCAAAAAAGGTTCATACGTGAGTGCATATGGCATACACGTGTGTTTAACAATATTTTGTGTTCGCATGTATGCATACACCCCAAGTCAATATTAGAAATTGTTGTGGTTGTGTTGTAAAGAAATCTGGTACGTTATTGAGCGATTAAATGAATGTGTTTTAGTTAGTTTTTAGGTTCAACTAGAATCTGTTATAAGGAAGTTTGTGAATTATGTGTTTAAAATAAGATATTCATTGCACGATTCCGATATCATCTTTTAGAAACGTTCTGACGGTTGAACAATTAATCATGAATCATAAAATTCAGAACTCTCTAAAATCATCCTAATGTGAACTAATCCTGACAAGGTTAAACTAGTTTTCAAACCATTATCAGTTGTAGTTTGTTCATAGTTTTCCAGTAAATTTGTTTCAATGGTCTAAACAAAGAATGGTTAATTATTATTTCTCACAGAACATTTACGGCAACTTTATTGCTTTGCAAGCTGGAAATGAAGGTGCGTTTTTACGCGAATTTACGTCCAATTCTACATTTTCCAGGAAGAAATGCTTGACTCTTAAATCAAGATGCACAAGCTGTTTGCTCTTATTAGAAAGATTAATGTTATATTCTCACGATAAATACAGAAATGCAGCACAGAGGCTCTACTGTATTGGTCGTTATGACGATTCAAAGAAGTTGAATTTGGCTAGGCTGCACGAGTTATCGTTAGTCTGGTAGCGCATTGAGTTACGAGGCATTACGAACCAGAGTATATGTGACTCTCAAAATAAGATTCGTTTTTCTTTGCTAAATTGATTGAAGTCTTACCAACAAACAATAGTGGTTGAAAACTGAAACAATGGTGGAGATAGAGATCAAGATAGTCTTCATATATACAGTACGATCACAAATTGAGGTTTCCTGTTTATTGCTTTTACTACTAGTTGTTTTTGTTTTTATGGTCATATTATATAGATTTCACACTTACTGATTATAATCTTCATAGATTCTCGTTATGTGGTTTTGCTTTAGTGTTAGGAGTACACGATATTTATAACGCAATCTGGCCGCCTGGGGCTTCTTGCTATCAACTCCTGTTTTGCTATATACTCTCTAGTTATATAGAATATCCAGTTTACCCAAACTACAATATATGTTTGTATGTATGTATGTATACTTATATTGTTGTATAGTGTATGCATGCTTTGTCGCATAATAAAACGACTATACGCGCTGAGATCTTCCGACATGTATACGTTTTTTATTGTCATTAACTACCGTTGTGTGTTTATTATCTGACATTTCATGCTACAAAATAACAGTTATCTTTGTATTACGGATAAGTTTGATGCTGTCACACAAATAAAAGAAGGAAAATATTTATATAAAAGTGTGAAACAACGAAACAAAGTTTTATACGTTTATTCTAAACGTACGATCATCGGTACATCATTTACCTTTTATGAAAGTTATTCGTGTAGGTATTACGTAAACAACAGTAATGCGGGCTTGAGTATAATCTGATATTTATATCCGTACGCTAATCTTAATTTTCTTCAAAGATATCTATTTTATCAAATTATAAACAGGCTTTAATTGCTTAAAATTTCTTTCTAGATCTTGATTTCTAGTTTGAAATTTCGTTTCCAGTCGTCTCCACGGAATCGTTCGATAACACAATCGTATTGTGTCTACCTGGAACAATTGCCAGTCTAACAATAAGCTTAGAATTTTGGTTTTTAAATTCATAATGAGGACTATGATGGAGATCGATACACATTCGGAATTGCATTAATTATCGTAAGTAACAAAAACGAAACTAACTTTTAATACACCATATCGAGGTTAATTAATAAAAGAAACCAATCAATAGCAACCACAAGGCTGTCAAAAAAATATGCAACAAACTACTTTTCATACAGTTTTGATGGAAACTTATAATGGAAATTAATTTTACATCGTGGGAACTCAGAGGGCTGGGCTAAAGTATATAAATATTAAACTTTCTTTTTTTCACCATTCTTAGAAGTTTTGAAAAACGTTACTAATGTAAAAGCGTAGAAAACCCATTGCTGTATCCATAATCAGTCGGAGAAAACCTTATTACTGCCTAGGAGGAGAAGTTGAAATTTTTTTATTTCTTCTACATGTTGTAAAGACTAGTGAGAGTTTGTGATTTATCTACAAAACTGCATAATTCGATATAGTTCACCTTTGAGACATATTGAGTCACGATCAAATAACGAGTTCTCATTTGGAATTATTACAGAGAGGTGTCAAAAATTTATCGGTCGAATTGTTTGTTTTTAATATGTTAAATTGGTCGAGTTGAATTTGTTTGACTATAAACGTCTATTTGATAAATGAAGTGCTACATTTCATATTCTACAACCTTTTAACTAATGCGGCTCCATTTCTACAAAGCTGTGTCGTGCGAGAGTAAACCTACATACCTTCATGAACAGTCGGCAGCTTTTATGTATGTTTTCAATTTTATTGCATCTATAATTCTAGTTTTGCATTGTTAAGAAGTTCGTTTCTATAAAATTAATGTTTTTTCGTAAAAGTTCTTGTTGTAGATCAAACATTTTTCTAGCTTTTACAGTAAACACGATATATTAGCCTAGAGGAACGTGAAAACGTCATTCTGTACATTTCATATTGAATAAAATAAAATAGTTGTTGGTAAATACATATTTCTCATTTCACCTCAGACTAGGTGATGTTTAAATAATAGAGTCGGGTCAAGTTGGGTATATACAATAAAACAGCAGATCAGTAGACTGAATGACGTCGGTTAGATGAACTGAATATAAGAAAACTATCTCATTGTTCATGAACCGGAAACGGACATTTAAACCATAATAAACCTGTAACTCGTAATGAAGATTTAACGTTTAATGGTTTTTTTTTGTTATGTTTTGTACAGATAGTTACAACAAAAATAATTTAAAAAAAGGAGCCTTTAAAATCACATCAATTCATTTAGATGCACTTTAAACAACAATTAAACTTTATACAGTATTAACCCAATCCGGTACAATCAAAAGCTAAACGAGGATAATTTCGCCTAGCAGGCTCTATTAGGATTCATGGGCTGTGGTCGTTTTATCCTGTACACAGTGTTCTTGACAAATGGTTGCCCCTATTAACATCAATTGTTTCGTTATCTAGAATAGTTTTCAGTTGAACAAATATTAGAAAGGCTCTAGTTAATTAATTGTGTCTAGTTATCATCAATGTTAACGTTCTTATTTTATTATCATAAGATAGAAAAGCTATTAGTGCAGAATTCGATATAAGATGTACGCAAATCGTATAGATTTTCGATTGATTATCGTGATTGTTTACTGTTGTTGTCGTCTCACCATCAGATTAATTATGTCTAGAGAGAAGTAATTAGTGTGCATGTTAACTGTTAGCGTGACCCACCCAGCCTTTACAATTCTAAAACCCGAGCTCGGTCGCTTAAAATACACATGTCAGAAAGTTAAATGAGCTACATGACAACTCTATGATCCTCAAAACGGTATTAGGCATACTAAGAGGGTAGAAAAACAAATAATTCTAATTTGATTGAATTTTATGTTTACAAAAACCAATCGAATCAAATCGACAATTTCAATAAAAAACAAAACAACTGAAAAACAAATATAATTAACTCTCATCGAATTTACGTTGATGCAATAATTCCACTAACAATAACAACAACAACAACAGCAACAACAGAGAAAAATTGCTGATATTCTTGAGATAAATTCAATTTTTTGCCTCTTCATTTCGGAAACTTCTAGCTGACAAGATTTATGCAAGCCTTGAGGTGTTAAACTGTGTAGCCTTTATCAAGCTCTCACCAAGACTACAATTTTCAACAACACTTTAAGTTAACTTGTTGAATTGTGTGACGGTGGTGGTGGTGTGGTGGTCGCTCAACTTTCTTACTTTTGAAAAGTGTATAAGTTTAACAAAAGTCTAACACAATCACTGCGAAAAAATAACTCGACGTGTTCTCATCAAGTTGTTTTTATAAAAGAACTACTTTCAAGTGTATGAAAGGACTTGAAGGAGAACAAGCTTCCGCATCCTGTCATCACCATTATTATACTTTTATGTTAAACTTATTAAATTTATATTTTACTTAACATAGAATTAATTACGTTTACGTTGGATTTTGCTTGTATTTTGATTATATTTAACTTTGGATTTGATTTCCATCGACTGGAAACAAATTTCACCGTTTGAAAATAATTACGAGCCACCCCTTTCTGATCAATTCCAAATTAAAACATAAATAAAACGCTTTAGTCGATATATCTGCAATGCGTGAATTATCGTATCAGCCGGTGTTGTTACCTGTTTTTTGGTTTTTTTTTTTTTGTTACAACGTTAAAGTGATTTTCACTTATCGTTAGAATGAAAAAAAGAAAATCCATGCTTGTGCTGATTTTTCTAACCACTAATCAATTTAGAAATCCCATTATAATTACGCAATTCCATCAAACTTCTTCTAAAAGCATTATTGAAATTTGTTGAAATAAATTAGAGAAAGTTTGCACCTGTTAAGTTCAATTTAAAGGCAAAACGTTTCAAAACAAATTCCTTCAATCGAGGTGTTTTTTTTTTCTACTTTATATATTTTTCATGTGTGGGTGACTGTATTGTTAAAGTGAATTGGGCTATAGAAACGTGTGTGGAAATTTTATTGGAAAAGACATTGTATTGTTCGATAAAGGAAAACTGATGCTTAACAAATTTTCACATTTAATAACTAATTTAAAATTCGATAATACCTTACAATTGTAAAATATCCACGTTTTATCATTTTCACATATGGTCAATTTTAGAAATTTGAAATTTATTTCATTGTGGCCATTTAATGTTGGGAAAGCGATTGAGTTTGTTGCATCGGTAGGGCAAATAAATACAACCATTCAAACCATAATTGGTAAAATAAACTAGAAGATTATTTACGATAAAGTGAGAATATGAGTTTCCAGGTCTGAATTATAAATTGGGTTTAATCGTTTCATCGTCCATATATAACTAGCTTAATAGGAATGTAAATATATATAAAGCACAATGTAATTCAAAATATTTGAGTTAGAATTCAATAATCAATAGTTGTTTGTGGAAGAAATTTACTTTAATTTTAAGTTAGCACCTCAAACTAGTCGCTTCTTGATTACTTAAAGAGAATAATAGAATTTTTTTTATTGTCGGTACATGTTTGAGCAGAAGTCAAGCATAAACTAGATCTAGATCATTTCGACTGTAATGCATTTAACTGGAAACATTCTGTACACGCAAACTATAATACAAATACGGGTAGAAGGGATTGCAAAATCTACTTAAGGGATGTGTCTTTGTAGTTCCGACAATCATCACCCTCTCAACTTAAGCCCGTTCCACATTTGAAAACTAACTGAAACGACTACAAACCCCAAACGAATCAGCTGCTATCGGCTATTATAAACAGTGATATCAATGTGAAAAAATCCATTTTTGCGTTTATTGCATGACTAACTACATAAAAACGGAAACAAACTTACAATAAAAGCAGATAATGTCCCGACTACTATAAGAGCCTATGCAAACGACGGCTTTTTATCGCGCGTTCGTGAAAATGACGTCATCACGAGTAGTTATATAATGCCGATCCTATGCCACTTTTGAATTTTGGTGGATGCGCCGGGGTACTTTTCTCGCACAAAATGGACTAGAATCGGCGCGTGCGTGTGGCGCCTCCACCATATTTTCAAACTTACGTGCAAAAGTGCCCCGGCGCATCCACCAAAATTCAAAAGTGGCATCATATAACTACTATCGCGGATTATTTGCGTTTGTATAGATGGAAACGCGCATGAACCGCAATATAACCGCACATAAGCATCGCGTTTCAATACCGTGAGAAGCGGTAGAGAAGAAGCGCGTGCATACGCTACCGCTTTCCTCTCCGCGTATCCGCTGCACTTGCAATTGTAATATTAGAATTTTATTATGTGCTGCATTTTTTCTTCTATTTTTACTGAAAATGGAACCTTTTGATACGGACCGCTTTATAAATGAAATACAACAACGTCCAGTTATATGGGATGCCTAAATATTCTAACAAAATATCAAAAAGGAATGTTTATTTTTACGATTTCTTTCCAAAAGCAGTACCAAAGCCAGCGTTAGCAGTGTTGCCTCTTTTACCAAAAACTTGTATCACATTTTTGACGCAGCACGTTTGTGAGTTCATGAACGTGCGCAAAGGTACACAAACTGCGACTACATCGCGTTTGTAGTACGCCTTATATTGCGGTTAGTGCTCATGATCAGCGCGATAAAAAGCCGTCGTTTGTATAGGCCCTAAAGCCTAGACTTCTGCTTGTAAATGCTAAAAGAATCGATAAAAATGCCAGAATCTACCTCAATTGTCTGCATCTATGCTAATTGCATTGATGAGATTATGTTAAAAGCAAAAAAGAAAATTAAAGGTTTACAACGCTTATTGTGAAAACGATATAACGACATTCACGCAACTTAAATCAACTTTTCGGTGGGATTTAGGTTAAAAGTAAACATTTTTTTGATAAATATATTTATTTTTCGTTCTTTGTTTGTGTGTTTTGATGCGTATTTCAATGTTCGTACCACCTCTCTTTTTATTATTTACGTTGAAAGTTGTTTTTTAAAAGTGAATAGAAGATTCCAACAAAGCAAGCTACAAAAAAAAAGAATTCCAATATGAAACGGTGCGTGAACACCTCATAATTTGTCGTATCATCATCAACAACAATGATAAAAGAAGGAAAATCTTTGTCACATAATACAACAATAACCTAGAGAGATTGTGCAGGTGTTTCAAAAAATTGCAACAACTTATACACGAACCATCACTGATAACACTACAAAGCATTATGATGTTCTTTTATGATAATAGTCAACAATATTGCCCTACAATGATCATGTTTATATTGTAACTGATAAACATACTACATATCAAAGGTTGTAATTGTCGGAAATCTAGTAATCTTCTATCATGTTTCTAATTTTCATTTTAACAATCTTGTTTTTCTAGTTCTATTATTATTGGGGAAACAATACAATGAAAATCACTTGAATGTGTTCATTGTTCGAATAAATGTTATTCGTTTTTCAGTCTATGGCCTGTTGAGTGCCTCACACATCAAATCTATTACCTAAATTCCAAGTACACTCTATTGTTGTAATTGATTTAGAGAGAGAGTTTGGTCAATTCCGAAGACTAGAAAATGTGCTTCTCTCTATTCGTGATTTTGTTTGTTATCGACAACATTTGTTCGAATTTTCTTGTCGAATAAACGTAAAATAACAACGATAGTTGAATTAAGTCGATTTGGATTGGTTTAAATTATCCAAATATCGCATTTATTTTTATGTTTGTTTGATAAATTTTTAAATTTCGATCAAATCGATATTTTTATTACACACTACTACTAGATTGATAAATATTGATGAATTCTTTGGATCAATAGCACATATCAAAAATAATTGCTATGATAGCAGCGGTAGAGACTTTATGAATTGATTCAACAACTTCATAAATGATTCAGATGACGACCTTAGAGACCAATGATTGGATTTGTGGAGCTGATATGGTCGCTATGACCACCTTTGACGATCACTAAATATGTTCCAAATTCAACTGGAATCTACTTAAAATCGAGTTTATCAAACGAAAATTAACTTGGATTTATTAATTTTATAGTTGCAAAAATCTTGTTGTTTGAAGAAGAGAAACAATAAGATTTGTGTCACTGTGATAACATTTTTTCTTGTTTTTGTATGTGACATGTCATAATCCCAGGTAAACTCGGATTTCTATTTATCCATGTTATCATCTAGTTTCGTTGTCTTTTAACGAAAACAAGCAATAAACTTTCGGCTTGAAAGTTGGCGATAGCAACGAAACTTGTGGAAGTTTTCCCGTTAAAAATGGTTGTCCAAAGCACAAATAATCTTGGTGATTATATGTTGGGCACAATTAAACATATCAACTTTTTTCAATTGAGAGCCTAACATAATAAATTTTTTGAATACGAATTGAAATGTTCCACTTTTTTCCCAATTTGTGTCGTATTTCCCTATAGATATGGTGTATTTTTCAAGAGTGATGATACCTGACAAATAACACTACTGCTCAAGTTTGCATTTCACACCTGAAATCCATCACTGTAAGAAGTTTTGATTAACGAATTCCGAATGACTAGAAGTAAAACATCGTTCCAAGAGTTGTGTTGAATGTGTATCCCTTTGAGTGGCTCGCTTGGCAAATACAAATACAACCATTTTCTAGATAGACACTTGGCTGAATGATCGTAGGGTGAAAATCGGATATTTTTAAATGATTGGAAATTTTTCGATGTTATCTATTGTGTGTTGTAGGTATTTATAAATGAATTATAATGTAGAACCTTTGGCAGATCAAATTTCTATATATCATTGTAAACATGGTGCTGTTTTCAACAGTAAAATCGTTTTACAGTTGATAATTTAAATCGATGCGATCGCTTTCATCCGACATGCCCCACAATAATTGACTGTTGGACAAACAAGAATAAGCCATAGCGAGTTTATATGAATTCTGATACCGATTCCCTATAAATATGTCAGATTGACACACGATTTTTCCCTTTTCCATAATCAACATTAAAATTTGCAATAATTGAAATAGTAATTACAAACTACATATAGATGTTACAATTGGATTTGTTAATGAGATCATTAACAAGTACTGATAATTAGATGAATAGATCACAATATAATTGTAACAACATAGAAAGGCAAATAACAATAAATTTTCAAATGGAATAGTTAATGATCAATATGGAATAGATAAGTTAAAATTTCCAAATTGTGTGTAGGTGTGAGTGGGATAAAAACAACAGGTAGGCCACAGAATTAACACAATTCGTTTCTATTATAAGGAAATTAATTACAGTATTCACGCAATATTCTAATAAAGATAAATTGTACTATTTCTGTCTATTTAATTTAAAATAATACGTTTGATTATCTTCTAGTTGTTTGTGATATAAACACAGCATGCAAATAATTATTTTTTCCGTCATAGACAATTCCTTGTGTTAATTGTCACGAAATCAACAGTCCAAATAAAATCATTAGCATTCATTCAAATTACTATTTACAACGATATAGAATTGTCCATCTAGTCAATAATTTGAATTATAACAATGTTAATTAGCATATATACACAACAAAAAAAAATAGATGTTTATCCAAATAATAATTGGGTTTTATTGAATTTTATTTCAAATTATGAACAAAATAATTGCAAGTTTGTGAATTAAATCGCATAGATGAACAAACTGAATAATCATCATCGGTAATTCGACTGAAAATTTCAAAATCTTTAAATATCAAAAGGGTAGAATTTCAAAAGATCAAACAAAATTTTATCAAAGATACCACAATTACTTTCATTATCATTATTATTATTATTATTTTTCTAATAATTTTAATTCAAACACTTACCAATTGTCGGATCCATAACAGCTTCTGTGATAGTGTAGAATAGTGAAAATACGTAAATCAGATCTATGAACGCCATGGATACGATGATGATTCGTCGACCGCGTGCCGCATGCCGACTGACGCTATACGTCGCGACGCTTAATGTGGTCAAAATTATTAAGCGCATGCGTTTCATGATAAAATTCCTGACCTATACAATGATGAACAAAAACCATCAGTATATTTATTAGAGTGTCCATTTATATGTTGTTTTCCATTTTTTTTTCGGCAGGTAAATGTTAGGGACATGAACGTTGCATTAGATTTTATTAAAAATGATTTTATCAAATCGTTATTTTGGATTTAAAATGTTATTCTGGTTTTATCTTGTGAGTAACATAAATTTTTTAGATTAAATACACATTTTACGTGTGGACAAATGGATGTTGGTAAAAACTTTCTATATTTACCAGAAAATAGAATTAATTCTAATGGGGATGTTAATTTTAAAAAGTGTACCGATCGTCCGTGAAAACTCAACTAAAAGTACCTTTTCCACCCGAAATGGGAAAGAACATTAGAATTTTCGGGTGCAAACGCCTCAATTAATGCTAAATAGAGTACAGTTATTCTTCACACAATCTACATGAACACCACTTTTATTGCAATGTTTTTCGGCTACTAAAGGGGAAATTTTCAACAGGGAACCTTACAAACGTTGGGTATAACTGAGTGTAGAACAAGTGGATCTAAGGCTTCTCTGACTATCTCTACTAGTGCTAGTTTACTACTTATAATGAGGTTATCTGGAGCTTTGTTGCTCCTTGAATGCTCCCGTATAACATAGTCTACAGGCGCCTTTTCCCCTTTCACCGTGTTTCATTTAAGCATGCAGACGGTTGAGGTCTTTGCGGTGGACCACATCCAACGGAGACACCAACCATTCTTCCTTAATCATGTAGAAAACAGTTGGTGTTCCAGTGCCCTTAAATCACTTTCTCCAGCTTACAATTAGTGTTGGACGATCGTTTCGTCGACTGTATTCCATTAATGTCATGTTAATTACTGTATTTTGATAGATTTTTTTGTGTTGTACAATCTTTACGTTCATTTGCGCCAATTTCGCTGCTGAGTTCCTTTGTTAAGATTCCGTTTCAGTTATGATAGCATTAAGAATACGATTTTTTTTTATTTCTTCAAGAGTTATTCTCGTATCTCTAGTATGATAAATTTGTGTTTTGTTTTTCTCAGCAAGTCTATTTATTGTCTTATATTTATCATTTTTCTATTTTTGTCAGCAGGCGGTCTATTGATCTTTCTTTGCTTCGTAATTTCTACTAGGTATAAGATTCTTTTACAAAATATTTTTACGGAAACTGTTATTTTTATTAAAAATAATAGCGTATGATATCGATAGGTTATTATTTAGTTACCCTTATAAATGTTTCTTATCAATATCTTAGTTATCAGTTGAAGAAAATGTGCTATAAAGTATTGGAAAATATCAACTTTTCTAACTTTTAAAGTTCTACCAATTTTATAAAATTTGTGTTTAATATAACTCGTTAAAAATGATATTGGAATATTTCATGGTAGCTCCATTTCGATGTGGTTGAACTCTATCGGTAACGTTTTTGTTATTTAGAGCTATCGAACTCACTCACCCTCTCTATTCGGAAAAACTCAACATTTCTTTCATATAATTGAATTCAGTTTTCAGTAGGAAGCGGCCATCGTATTTTATTGAAATGAAGTCGCAGGTGGTAACAGTTCGATATTGGTCCAGGTTATGAAACTAAGCACAAGCGGTGTGTAGTTGAAACGGCAAACACTAGTTGGTTTGGAATCAGCATATAAGGTAATAAGTCACAATGATAAACCAATGAAGCTGTCATATGGTTTCTCTTTTGGATAAATCGTGGCGAGAAAAACCGTTCTCCAAATACACATATGTATGTCGAATTTTCCCATGTAAGCTATCTTGGTATGGTTGATTTAAAGAACCGTTTGCGGTTACGTCGACGCAACCATTAGTGTCGTAGGCAACTAAAAATAGATAGCATACAAGGAGAAAGAAAACGATTGACTTGACTGTAATCGAAAGCGGCATCCTTACAATGAATTAATCTTTTTCTTTTCTTTGGTCCTATATCTGAAAGGGTGTTGGGGGTCAGGCTCCAATCTAATCGATTTGATGGTGTTAGGGTGAGAATTCAAAGGATTTTTACGAGTTGTAGCAATTTTAATGTAAATTAAATAAATTCAATGTATTCGTTTTTTTGTTGTTGTTGTTTTCAAGATCCACCGCGTATTCCAATTACTGAAAATTGCAACTGCAAATATTGAATACTCTCCAATTTCTAAATTAATGATTCCAAGTATACTATAAAAATCAAATCCTATGTACAGGAAAAACCAACATGCTCGATCATTAATTTCGCTTGACTGTTGACTATTTGAAATAGCTACTTTTACATAAAAAGACTGTGAATAATTCTTTGAAATTCAGCATCTTATTAAATTCTACTTGTTATAAATTACGCTTGAGGAGTTTAATTTTTGTAGTGCTATAAATGTAGTAGTTCGTACATTTTCTGAGAGAATTTTCACAATAACTTGTAGAAATGGTAAATGATAAAGTGTGCACAACTAAATTGCTAATTACCATCATCACTCTTTGTGAATTTCAAGATGAGTTTAGAACTAAATTGTTCCTGTATCGTTGCAGACGGCATTTCCGAATAGTATTAATTTAGTTAACCATTCACCAATTTTATAGGAATACACTTTATTGTAATGTTATGTGTGTGCATTGATGATGTTAATTAAATTTTATCTCTCCAGTTACTCAATCTATCCAATTGTAAATGTAACTGTTTGCTGTTGTGTAGCTCGAAAGAGAACCACAATTACTAATTATAATTTGCTGATTAACAAAAATTAATTGGCAGTTTGTTGTTTAAGATTTTCAATTTAAAATCACAACTCCTCATTTCAACATTCAGATGATTGCCAGCTTATAACTGATTGAATTTTTCCATTTGATTAATTCATTGAAATAACGAAATGCGTTCACAATTTTTCCCATTGATGTAACTGCCAGATGAAATAATATCCAATTGGTTTTGTTGGTCTTAATCTCAAAATATGAACGAAAGTCATGAAATGGGATCAATAAGACATTTAACAGTTTGATTCCTCATTCCAAATTTCAATTTAAAATTTAATCATGAAAAAGTCTAACATAATTGAAATGTAGCAACATTCAAGCCAATTCGATGTTTTTAGTATTCACAACTTGTACCTGAATGAAATTGGTAAATTTGAAGAAGACGATAGAAGAGGCGGGATAGAAAAACACGGTTTTCAACTTAAATTTTAAAGAAATATGTTTTAATCAAACATTGATTACAAATAATTTTAATGACATATTTAGTGATTTATTAGTTTTTATATTGATACTGTCATATTAAGGAAAATACTGCATTACTTAATCAAAAAAAAAAAAAATCGGGAACTGGAAATATTTTTGGCTGACCGAATACTTTTTTTCTCTAGATTCGTATTAATCTTAACATTGCTGTTAGACTACAGGAATGGAACGTTTCCCATGGGTGGCACTGAACGACCGCTCAACTTGTCCCTTTCACCAAGATATATTAACTCAATCTACCTAACCATTTAGCCATATTTCTAGATCGAATGACCATTATTTAAATTACATACACATATACATCTGTATTTAATAATTTAAAATTCTACATCTAATCTTTTAGCACTTTCACTAGTACCTAAAGTCGGTTGCTGTTAATAATAAATTTTAATATCCTACTTTGCATTCCTTGAAAACAACTCTACTTGCATTATGGAGTCTATCCTGTATTCGCCACAACTAACTTATAGATTTCAGTTAAATTTAAATTCAAGTTTATTTGAATGATAATAGAATAACGACGCTACTACTCATTCCAATGAATGTCAGACAGTTGAGACGAGAGAAAGCTGTGAATGCTATGATAAGCCATGTAAGCTAGTCTGTTGAGTTCCTCTAGAGGCATATAATAGGACTTTGTTGACTAGGACAGCCACACAATGGAAAGTATTGTAGCTGTCACGGAAATAATCCACAGTGTGTTATCTATGAAATATCAACAATTTACAACCTGCAATTGTAAATTCAAAGTTTGCGTAATTTTGAAACCAACTCGTTAATCTTCAATTACAAACAAATCTACAATGTGTATTTGAAGCATGTACCTACTCTGAAAGACACCAATTTTAATGAAACATAAAGAAAGACTGGAATAGAAAGAACATCAACGACTATTAAAATAAAAGCCGCATACCTTCAACGATTCCCCATAAATTACGCAAAGATACAAAAAACAAGATACCCGAATAGTCATAAGTCTTTGTTAAAATATCTACTCTCTTAGGATTGATCGGCTTCGGTTCCAAAAAAAAACGTAACAGGACCACAATTTAAAAATTTTCGGTTGAATTAGATAGTTTGTCAAGCAGAAAGACATACTTACAATTCCCTGAAACTCCACAATAATGTTTCGGTGGTGATTTGATCTTTGTCATGTAGTACAAAACTATAATTTTCATCTACATATGCCTATTGGACTGAATAACTAACGTATTAATGAAATAATTCACGTAAAACTGATCAACAATAGTTGTTCGTCAATCGGTATTTGCAATTTTCACACTACAATAATTCAATAGTAGAATTTCAAAAAACACAACAGATTTAATGTGTGCAATAATTGAATTAATTCATTTGATGCATTTTTGATAACGAATCATGCGAAAACTATTCCTTTATCATGCAGAGTGGTTGATAAAATGGACGAAGGCGTTCTTATTTCATATTTTATTCAATTTATTTTGTTGAATGTATCGTTTTTTTCCACAAAAAAAAAAAATCGGTATTGGTTGATTTTCAGGAGTGCACCAATTCAAGTGTTCACATTGTTCCGATATCTAGACTTTTGATGTTATCACTGCAAGCAGTAAAAACTTTCCTTTTGTTTTCTCTATAATGGGAAAAATCTTGGAGCGTCTCGCTTCCATCTATTGCATGACTGGTCAGAGAAATCATCAACCGGGGGGGGAAAAAATATTAGTTGAGATTTTCAAGTTTTAGTTTGACTTTTTCAAACAGTAGAAACTCCACTACTTCCGTATATACCGATAATAATTATGGATTTTGTGTGTAATGCTTGTAATAAGTAAATTGCAGTTAGTTTGAATATTACAGTTTGTGTTGCAACTGGATTTATCGTTTTTTTTTTGCTATAAAAACAAACGAAAGACTGCAGTACGGAAGATTTTCGTTTAATTAATGTTGTCGACTAGTTTGAGACAAAGGTAAATGTTGAATGATTCTAACAATTGTTTACCAAACTCGTGCTAGATTATTAAAACTTTATTTTACCGAATCTGATGCATCTGCAACAACGTTAGTGAGTTACGAATTGAGAGAAGATTTAAAAATAGGTTCTACCCTCCAACAAAATCTAGATAATTGCAATTTGTTATTCCCAAAAAAACACTCATCTTTTATCAGATGGTAACAAATATGAAGCATTTTAGTCCAGACGTTTCATGAATTATACTCAACATCTTATGTCACTATTTAGAGAAGCTTACAAGATAGATTGTCCTTTTGTTATTAATTTAATTATTTATTCTGCTTCTGAATCACTCTAAAATCTTTGTTCTTACATTGTTGTTCTATAAGAAAACCTTGTCATTTCCATTTAATACAAACATTTCAAACAATTTTTTTTTTGTTTCTAATAGAATCGAATTACCAACCTATGAATTGCCATATAAACAAATATATTTTCGAAATACCAACAGACACGTATCAACATTTAAGCAAATGATGTTTTAATGAGTTTACAACTTGAACACACGAACTAAACGGTACAGTCGTTAGTGGAACATAAACGAAGAGTAATACGTGAACGATGATGCTTGTAAGAGCAAAACAACCGTATCTGACTTTACTGATAAGATCATCATCTTACAAAATATACATTTTTAACCATAATTTCGATACCCTTTGGTAGCAGAACTGTTTAATAAGTTGTTATCAACTGTATAAAGAGTTTGGTGATCCTTCCATTAACAACATTTTAACGGAGTTTAATTGTATAAAATGGATGGATTTGTAGTAGTAATCAATCAAATTTTGTATAATACACATATTTAAATTAACAAGTTGAGATAATAATGCAGAATTACAGAAGAGCAAATACAGTTCTCTTCCAGTTTCAGTATTGTAACTGTTGGCCGAATTGGCTAGGTGGCGCGTTCTCCTGTATCCTGTTTTCAGTTATATTCATCCTGAAATATCCCAACGTTTCGCTAATCCGTATCGTAAAGTGTAACAAAGTTCTTTTTACGATTATTGTTAATAATTTGCATAAATGTTGTTTACCACAAATGTTGTTATCGTTGAAAGTTTTAATCCTTAATTATAGAGTAAGCGAATTTTATTTATAAGCTATGTCTCTCTCTATGTGTGTTTGTGTTGATATAAAATGCAACAAAATCCTAGTGAAAATAAATATAAAAGGGCTTTACTTTGTTTTAACGTCCGTCAATTCAATTGGATAGTTTCCTGTATATTCAACGATAATTATAAATAAATTCACTCTATTAATTGGAAAAAAGCTTAGCTTTTGTCAGAAACAAAGCACAGATGTATTGAACCAAAACAGTATTTGGTTATTTTTAGAAACAACAAAAGTGAATAAAATTATAAAGGAAAAAATGCAATATCCATGATATTACAGTCTGGCAATTTCCATTCAGGTGACTTTAATAATAAAGTTCAGAACTGTTTTATGCAGTCAATGCAATAACGTATAATAAGATCATCAAAAAAAAAAAAATAGAAAGGAAAGGTAATAAAAGCGATTTTCCATGTTGTTAAAGGGAAATATTACGGTGATTAAACATTGCATAAAATTGTTATAGGTTTATTTAAAGTTTTTATGGACGCTTAATGAACCAAAATCTAGAATTTCCTTAGTAAAGTTAGCGTGCAGCAAGATTTTATTAGATTGTTTGAGATGCACAAAGTTCTTTTACAACGGCCACTTGTAAAAGAAATTGTCCGGAAATTGAACTTGAATTTTTCTATATTCGAATCAATACAGCTTTTTACAAATGTCCAATAACAAAAGTTTGAATCTATTGTTGTTGATATTTAGAAATAATACAACGACTGAAAAGTGGTGTGTAGTGCTTTTGACAGTCGAAAAATTTATACGAATAATGCGCCTTTACGTGTCTCTTCTTTCCGGAAATTCGAGTCAATATATTTTCAAAGTCTGTATATGGTTTAATGAAAGAGGAAACGATCTATTTCGATTCAATACTTGTGTGTGAGCACTATGTGCTGTTTTCCTATTTTGTGCCGCATATACTTTTGATATCATAAATAATCGTCCTTATCGTCTATGGCATCGTCACGATTCGACCTGAATTGGGAAAGGTCGTCACCTTGCCCAACTCTCTTAAATCTTTCTCGCTATGTCAATGTTCAATTTTGATTTACAAAAAAAAAAAAAAATAACGAAGAAAAAATCAACCACAAATTATCGTCTAAATTTACACATTTAGGATTTTAGTTTCATTTAACATCAATCAAACTTTTGTGGTAAGATCACGCGATTATAACAATTCCCAATATTTACAAACGGTATTTCCTCATTCCAATTTTCATTTACAAATCCGAATGAGTAAGTTCTGTGTGTGTTAGAAATCAAAACATAAAGTTTTGCGCAAGCGTCTATTAGTTTGTAAAACACGAGCGTTGCGTTACCAGCGTCAGTCGACATGCTGCAAGCAGTTTATGCTAATCCTTATGGCCGAGACACGTATCGATGTGGTACTCGGTGTTTTAGTGATGGTAATTTTACAACAAACAACTACAGCAAAATTATTAGGTATGCCAAAATTGGACAACATTGCACTATAATAATACCGCACTTATATTTAAAAAAAAAAAAAACTAGTAGTAAAACTATAAATTTTCAATAAATCTATATTAAAGTTTGACGTGATCGAAATTGCGGAATTTTCCTTTAGGCGGCATTATCGAGAGCAATTTTGATAAAAATTTAAATATAGCCAAAGATCAAACAACAGGAAACACTGTCCTGGCGCATCCACCATTTCACAAATACAGCCATAGGGCGCAAAAACAGTCACTGTATACTATATAGTTGATCAGGTCTATTTTTGTTGTTGTTGTTGTTGCTGTTGTTGGTATTCGATTTTATTAAATTTTCGTTCACCAAGAGAAAAAAAGAGCAAAATCCGGTTGAAATTATCATACAGTCTAGCCGGATCTATTGCGTGTATGTTGGCCATAAATATTCTAAAAATTATTAATAGTCATTCCAAAAAAGGGAAAACAATAATTACTATCAAGCGTTAGTACAAATTAAGCCCTTATTATCATGCTGTTGTTTAAATATGAAAAATAGCCGAGATGTTGTGGAACGTTTTTATTTCAATAATGTTAACACAAATGTAACAGTTTTGATATTCATTGACACAACATAGATAAAAGCTGAATTTCATATTTATTCAATGTCAGACTCATCGTATAAATTGAAACTTCATGAGACTTTGCATTATTGAATTTGAAATCACTTTTTTCGGTTTAAAAAAAAAAATCCATTTGTATCTAAACGTTATACGGTCCCTGTTCGCTTTATATTCCATATATTACACATATACGGTACAAAACACGCACAAAACATATCTGATATGTCTCTTTTCAGTCCCAACTCATTTTTCTTTATTATTCGGTGACCCTTTGAAGTTTTTAATTGGAAAACAATTGGGAATACAATGATTCCTTTGTTTGGGATATTTTTGGTGAATTATTTAGGAACATATATTTTCTACAGCTGCCGCAAAACCGAGTTAAATATTAAATTACGTTCATTTGAACCGACGATCCCACCAAATCCGGGACAATACACAAATAGGCAAAACTTCTAATTGTTCCTCTTAGATTAACCCATTTATATATTTTGTTAAAATCCATACGAAAATATAATATCTAGAGTTTAATTATAGCTGTTTCACTGTCGTTATACATTCCGACGTGGGGGAAGGGGATATAGAGTAGGATGCATAACGTACTTGTAGGCACAGTGATGAAATGAGATGGAAATAGGTATAGGCTCCACCTCACGAATGTGTCGGGTGTAAACAGTATAAGCTTGATTTTGGTAAAGCTACACTTGTGTCAGTTGTGCCAGTTTAAACTAGATCGATTTGGTAAAGTTGTTGTGAAATCCTATTTCTAGTTTATATTATGATTGGTCTAGAACGTAGGGACTATACTTTCCGTTGTTGTCAGACTAATGTATAAATCGAGGAAGACCATCAGATCAAATCAGATTACATCTTTGACATGTTTACCATTAGTTTCAACTAGTATGACGATCAATAAATTTCCTTTTGTTATTCGGAACTATATCGAGAATATTGATATGAACGAAAACATGTTTGTTTGGTTTAAGTGGTATGAGGTTATCAAATTTCAATAATAATGTACTTGATAATAATAACAAATCGTTAAGGCAACGGAACCATACGATACAATTAAACAATAATAATGGAACGCTTGTTGTTGGTAGGTTGGTTGGTTGGAGGAATCATAGAAAAATACGGACATAACGTTACACGGTGCATTTCGGATTAAATCAGATTAAATTGAAAGTAACACAAACCGCTTCCGTATGCTTATAAAATCTAGTAGAAATGCGCCTCAGGTTAAATACAGACTAAAGCATCCCCAATTACAACATATTCTCTGTTATTAGCCTCTTTGCATTGCTAATAAGTTTGTTGCGGAATACGGATTGCATTTAAGATTAAAAATTGGGCGGTAATTCGAATTTCGTCTTTAATTTGAATCTATGTAGATGATGTTGAAACAAGTATAATTTCATCTATTCTATGTTATACATAGATTAATAAAAATCTGGCAGCATGATAAATTGTTAGCTAGGTTAACGACTACATTCATTTGTAAGAATTTAATAACACTTCATCACCCCTTTTTTTCAGATTTAACTTTACTCATTTTTAACTACAAGTAATAATAAATTTGATTTAAAAAAATTTAATCAAGTATCTAGATTATAACGAATCATATTTCAACTTGGTACAATTCAACTTCTAGAAAACTTCTTAAAGTGAAAATCAATAATTAATAGACGAAGAGGAAAAAAACGAACGTGTCCCATCGGTATAAAGCTCTCTATTATAAACTTTCTACACCAGTATAAACATTTTATGATACTTTTATAATATTTGAAAAGTTTCAACAATAGAAGCCTTTTTATTCAAAAATAAAAAACAACAAAACCATTATTCTAAAAATCCATATCTTAAAAGATACTTGCATTACAGTAGTAGAGAAACAAAAAATTATCAATTGTGTGGGGATTCAATTTGATCGATTTCTCCAATGACAGCAGCCGTCATTTCTATCTTCTTTCAATTGAAATTAAAAATGATGCCAAAGGATGCGAATGAATAATCATGCGCCCGTTCCATTGTGACTTGTGAATTGCCTACAAAAACAAAAAAAAAAACGACACCATTCTCCCTATTCAATTATAAAATCTGCCTTAAGCTGATAGTTGGTGAAATCGACGCGTGCTTTAACTCCACCAACCGTCTCGAAATTTATTTCACTGTTATCAATACGGCACGCTTACACATTTGTTACCTTAAGAAAATGTTTCAATATTTTCCATTATCTACCAGTCCGACTGTAACGTAAAGTTTTTAGTTTAAATTATAAATTACCGTTGCAATTATTAAATTGTGAAAGAACAATTAACAGGCGACACGAAGTGACGCCAGATGGTTGATTAAAATAGAAAAAAGTGTTTTGTTGAATTTTTTTTTTTTAAATAATAGGATGTTAAACCATTATAAAGACGAGGGGAAAACTGTAGAGGGAAATTGAATTTATACTCAGGAAATTAGCGAAATTTCTCATTAGACTCGTCCGTAAAGGTGCACTCTACCAACTTTTCTGTTTCTTCTCATAATTAAGAACCGGTCGGTTTTGAAGCGAATTTATGTTTTTTAATTTACAGGTTGATGATTGAATACTCAAAAATTCCTTGTTAATTTGTAAATACTTCAAATGAGTCAATGATTATAAGGAAATTACGCGAAAGAATCGTTTTTGTTTGTACGCAATTCTGCATAAAAAGCTTTAACATAAACAGCTTTTTCTTTCACGCAGTAAAAGCAGAACCGTTTATTCCTTATATACAGATTTCACGTATTCAAGTTTTATTATTCAGTTAATAATGGGTTTTGTGTGTTTGTTCCACATTTTTTTTTCTCTATTCGAAAATTGAACAGGTAAATCGCAGCAGCGTGGGAAACAATAAATTCGTTAAGCTGATTAAGGAAATGGTGGAGTATATCGTCGTAGTCAGTACTCTTGATTCCCATTCGCAATTGAGAGCTAATCCTAACGAACTGCTCAAGTAGATACTGCTTTAAATAATAGCATTCCCTAAAGCGCTTTAAGATACCGTTCATATTTATATTCAAAGTTAATTTCGGTTTGTGAGATTTATTTTAGAGTCGAAAAGGAGCGCGTGCCAGTACCTATCCATATAATTCTTATAATTTTCGACTTTTAACCGGGCCCCCAATTGCCGACTATTAAAATTTCCCTTTAGTCATCACTATATTTAATTAAATAATAAAAATAATGATTGTATTCAATTCTAGAATCACCAAGATTTAGTCAGCATATTCCAAATAATACAGTTGCTGTTGGACGTGAAGCAATTCTATCCTGTTCTGTTGAAAGCTTAGGATCTTATAAGGTAAGCTGGAGTCATTCAAATTAATAATAATTACTTCAGAACAGTTATTTGATTCAATATGACATTACAGAAATAGCACGATGCCCTCTTATTACATTTAGCGATAATGAAGAACAGCACTAAAAAAAAAAATGAGAAGAGGAGGCGTTAAATATATCGTAAATCATTGTGGATTTTTCATTACAAACTTTTTCGTTAGGCACTCTTTTTTTTTAAATGGTTTAGTTATAAATTTTGATAACAATTCGAAAAAAGGTTCGGTTTAGGTCTAGTGGTCGTTTTTTGCTGTTTTTTTAATAAAGAAATGAGATGGAGCCGACTTGGACAGGATGGTGGTGGTGGTGGTGGCAGTAGAAGGGAGCAATTTTCAAAACATCGAAAATTGCATGGCGTTTCAGTCTGATTAAAATGTGCACAGAGCTTTTATAATTTGATGATAAAACGTTGGGGAGAGATTCTATGGTATCTTCTTAAATAGACAGAATGAGTATTAATTTAGAATATTCGCTTCGTATTGACACAAGCTAATCTTTAGATCAAAGGTTAAATGTTAAGAATGAAGACTGTTTTCATAATCATCGAGGACAATTATCATCATTTTTTTTTTTTAATACCCTTCTATATTTGTGTCACAACCCAATAGATTACAAGGAAACTTTAATTTGATCGAAAATTGTTGTTGTTGTTGTTGTTTCTACTCTGTTGAATTAATTGATTTATTTTATTACAAAATAATTTCATTATTATTAGTTAGTTTGATGTTTCGGAGCCATTTCATTAAAGTATCGATAGTTTCATTAATTATTCAATGGAATTATTCGAGTACGGTAATTGTTTTTGTTTTACTTGTAGAATATCATTTAATACAAGCACAAATCTATAACACATTTGTTTAGAATGTGTATACTCGGCTTGATATCAATATTTCGCAAATGCACCACTAGAACAACTACTCAAAAATGAAGATTTTGAATTTTATGCCATTTGTAACTGTCTGTAATTGCCAATAATCTATTTTGTCTCAAAGTCCAGTTAGCTGAATCCAAATAGACTGAGTATACGTGCAGAAACATAGAAACCGTTGTGGTGGCGAAGTACAACTTGCACTGTGGTGAACTTAGTATGACTCAGTATAGCCCTCTCTCTACGTATACATTAAAGTTTGACTTCCTAAATTAGTAAATGACGAGTTTTAGAGAAGTTCCAAATGGGCAATTTTCAATATACAAAATGTATTAAGGGTGGTATACAAAGCGGTAACCAGGCTTTTACGAAATGGGATGCTTTCATTTGCTTTTAATTTGTTTATACTTTTCAAGAAACAGGGAAAGTTTCAAAATTTCAACTATGAAAGTCTTAAATGAAAGACCGTATTCAATGGCGTACTTCTATAAAAATAACAATATACTTTCATCAAAAAAACCTTTTTTGGAAGGGTAACATTTTGTAAAATTCCAGCAACTGGTTCTAATTATCTGGAAATTGATGCAGTCATTGCAATTACGTGACAGTCTCTGCGTACGTAATGTTGCTCTCAAGAAGGCTCCCTAACCCTCATAATCCCTAATTTATATAAAAAAAGCCTTATCGGGTCGCATGAGAACCATTTGTTGGATGAAAGTAAACTGCACAGGTGCTACGAATTTAAATGTTACAAACCCTTATAATTTTGCAGAATAACGCGTATTAATGCGAATATTTTTTTATGAGCAACTACGAACGTCGGTTTTTCTACGCTATAGCAGTACCATTATTAAATCTAATGCAATCTGACATTTTCCAACTGAACTATACGTGCTTTAAACATACTTTACAAAGATATAGTTGCCTCAATTTTCTCGACAAACAAACAACAATGTCCCAAATTAATTTAAATAGCCTATTTATTCGACAAAAGCTTGAAATGTAGTCTGGATTATTCGAGCAATGCTCACAAAAACAAAACACAGATAATCAACATACAGCGAGATAATCTGAAATAAACACTACAGGACAATTTTCTTTGAAAATGTTCCTATCGTCTTCACTTTATCATTGGCCATTACCAGCTTTGTAAAGTGTTGAAAGCGGATAATCGAGGTATAGAGATGACTTTTTCTAACAATTCGAAAAAGGGTGCTTACAGCAGCTTGTTAGTTATTTCTGTATAAACAATAAAGCATAGCGAATGGTTTATTGGCAGATGTTTGCTTGAATTAGAGCCTTTCGTTCACGTCATTGTAATCACACCCAATGTAAACATTTTAATTAACCGTGAACAGTACGTGAAAGTTATCCAACATAAACAAGCAGAGTAATGAAATACTTCTAATGTCTATACAACATAGCAACAAGTATAATCCCTTGTCTAATATTGTTAATTGTTTTGATGATTAATCGGTATTTTAGTACAGAAAAAAATTGGTTCTTCTGTACCATAAATATGTGAATTTATTGTTAAATTTTATTTACCTACGTAAACAATGTGATATTTTATTGTGACTTACCATTTGGGTGGTTTTATTAATATCAACCCCTCAAATGTCATATGTGTAGTCGCATTAGCAAATGTCACAACATTTGTTATTCATATATATATGTAATAGTTTGATCGAAAATCTGTCCAATTATTGTTGGGGGCAAAATTGTTATTTTCCATATTTTTTTTTTCTTTATGTATTTTAGGTTGCGTGGCTTCGTGTAGACACTCAAACAATTTTAACAATTCATAATCACGTTGTTACGAAAAATCGTCGTATTGGTGTTACACATAGTGAATTGAAAACCTGGTATTTACATATAAGGGAAGTTAGAGAAATGGATAGGGGTTGGTATATGTGTCAAATCAATACAGATCCAATGAAAAGTCAAATTTGTTATCTGGACGTTGTTGGTAAGTATTAGAAAATTCAAATTTAATAATATTAATCTAAAAATCGAGAAATTTCATGTAAATTTCGCAAATTATCGACAATACGGATTTCCTATCTTTTGTTATGTGAATATTCAACAACACTTTCTTATAAATATTTAAAATTTTGCACCAAACGTTCAACTACCACTAACATTTATAATTTAATCATAATAATAATTAAGGGTAGCGTTTTTATGCAATTCACCCCGCAATTTTGCAATAGATCCCTATTTAAATTCTTTGAGGTATTCAAGATGAAAAAAATTCAAACAATTTCCAATTCCTTCAGTGCCTCCGGATATTTTGGATTTTCCAACGAGCGCCGATGTTGTAGTGGACGAAGGATCAGACGTGACATTGAAATGTGCCGCAAGGGGATCACCAGAACCATCGATTATATGGAAAAGGGAAGATGGACAATATATACCTAGTACAACTGGAATAGACTGTGAGTATTTGAATTTTTTCCAATAATAAAACATGACACATCACATCAAATGTGAAATCTAATAAGAAAATTGTATTGAAAGTGAGCACAGCCAGTGGACCATCATTGAATTTAACACAAATCAAAAGACAACATATGGGCCCATATTTGTGTATAGCTTCAAACGGTGTACCGCCTTCTGTTAGTAAACGAATCATGGTGACAGTTCAATGTTTGTTTTAATGATATTTCCATTTTATTTGTACACAATGTTTAAATTTAATTTTATAGTTCCACCATCAATATGGATTCAATATCAACTTGTGGGAGCATATGAGGGTCAACAAATTACACTCGAATGTCATTCAGAAGCATATCCGAAATCAATCAACTACTGGACGCGAGATAATGGGGAGATCATCCCTTATGGTATGAACTTTTTGCTTTCAAAATATTGTCTGTAATGTCGATTAATTTTGGAAGGTCTCAAATATACACCGGAAATTATCGATGATGGATATAAGGTACATATGAAATTGACCTTATCGTTAATGGGACCAGAAGATTTTGGTATTTACAAATGTATATCAAAGAATTCTTTAGGTGATATGGAAGGAACAATAAATATTTATAGTAAGTTTTGATTATGATCAAATTTATCTTTTATAACTGGATTTTTTTGTCGTTTTTTTTTCCAAAAGAAATTCCAAATCCAAATTTGAAAAATAGTTCAATTTTTTTAAAAAATAGAGGTAATATCTTGTATTTTATTTTCTCTTATTTTCTGGATCTTTAACTTGAATATTTCAGGCTTAACAAAAGAGACAAATGACATGACTTATCCAATAGGTACAGCAGAACAAGGTAAGTGTCCTTTAAATATTTGAGAAGTAAAATGTAATTTATTCTATTTTATTATCGTAGACCGTGCTGACTTATTTTATGTTCAAGATCAATATTCTAGTTGTGCTCATCAAATGTCCACAAATTTACAACAAATATGGTTACCAATAATATTCGTTTTATATAGAATTCATTTAATTGCTTTCCGTTTATAGATTTTGAAAACTTTCAAGATAACATTCTGAATAGTTTACGGTTTTTTTTTTATATATTTTCTTTCAGTCGAACATATCAAATTTTATTAAAAATTGATTAATCCCTGAAAAGTTTCGTTTTTCAATGTAAAATAACTTACAATTAGTACTTTTAAGGGCTATTTTTGTACGCTTATTTTAGTGTAGTTTGGTGAAATAAAAGTTTTATATAACAATGTGTTTCTAACTATATTACCAACAACAATACCATATTTCCCATATTGTTCCTGAATAAATCGGAAACCTCTATTGGAAATAAAGCAACTGAGAAATCAGACTCTCGCATTAGCTATTAATTTCAAATTCATTAAACTCTCCTGTTTGGTACCAATAGAGTGTATTGACGGTGTTTTCGAACTGTACATAGATTCCGTCTATTCTGATCTACCGACTTGACTTTAATACAGTAAAAGCCATAAATATTAGTTTGCAAGTTACAGATTACACTGTTCTGTAAGAAAATAAAAATTTCCTTGCTCAAGCACCAAACTACATGGATCTTATAGATTTTGACCAGCTGATTTCAAATCTGTTCTTCGAATTGCCCTATCACGTCGAATTTCTGAAATATTGTTATTTTAACATTTGAAAGTAAGGAACTGGTTTTGTTTGTAAATACTAATTTAATACTAAGTATGGTCCATTTACGTTTAAAATACACAGATAGTTGACACGATCGGTGTTCTGTTGAAGTGATGGGGCTTCCATAACTACATGTAAATAGCATATGAGTTGTAGAAGTGGGGACGGTGACGCAGTTTTCGACCGATGTATTTCTTTCAGACGACTCAAATTAACTACTTTACATAAAAAGAAAGTATTTGGTTGATCGTTTCTTCTAAATCAATACACCCGTTCTTCCGTAAATAATATCAACTTTCTTTAAATTTTAAGAATTAGTCAAGAACAAATTGGACACCTGTAACTCAAAAATGTGACGTGCTGGACAAAATCTGATTGCCGCTCTGAACTCAACGGGCAAAAATCTATATAGTCCACTCATCAATCTCTTTGAGCACATTATTCTGTAACTCAATGAAATGAATTTGACCTGATACTTTACTCGTGCCTATTACGCTCATTTTAAATGGGAAAACAGCGCACTCACTGCCTCCGAGAGTCTGAAAGTAGCAAACAGTCTGCTATTACCACACTCTAGCCGAAAGACGCTTAAATCCAAAGAATATACGCGTTTATACGTAAATAGTAACTATTGCCTTTGAATTTAAAGAAATGATTAAGAAAAATAAAATAGACGCCTATAATTCAAAAATGTGACGTGCTGCACCAAATCTGATTAAAGATTTGAATAAAGCGTGCAAAAATTTATAAAGTCCGCCGATCAATTGCATTAAGCAGATTGTGCTGTTGATCAGTGAATTGAATACATACTAATACCTTACGCACGCCTTTTATGAACGAAAAAAATGCGAAAACAGCGCATACCCTGCCTCCGTGAGTGCGAAAAGTAGTAGACGATATGCTATTAAAGCACTCTAACCCAAACACGCTTTGATCCAAGAGATGCAGACGCTCATTCGTAAATGGTAACCATTGTCTTTGAATTTAAAGAAATATTCAAGAAAAAAAATCGAGATCTGTATCTCAAAAATGTGACGTGCTGGACCAAATCTGATTACAGATCTGAATTTAGCGTGCAATAATCTATAAAGTCCACCCATCAATTGCTTTGAGCAGATTTAACTGCAGACCAGTGTTATTTGAACGCTCAATTAGACGTCAAATTTAGTTGTTAATTCTGCGCACAGATGTCACGTTTACTTTCTAAAGTCAAGTCGGCCAATTTTGGATAGAAACGGTATAGAAATTTGTTTGAAAAAAAGGAAAACTAGTAAAATTTATACTCGGCGGCAGAATTAATGATTTTTCATTAAAGGCAAGCAAATATTTGAAGCTTGAGCAATACTATAATGTATAATAGTTCTTGATAAAAGAAGCTAGAAGTACGAATTCTTTTCCAAGTCAAGATAAGCGTTTATTTACGGAACGATGTTTTACTTGGTGGTAAATGGTAAAATACACGCACATTGCATATGCTATTGTAATTGTTTCATATAATCACACATAAACTAAAGTGTATGTTCTGACTGATTGTGAAATAAACACACCGGCGTTGACATGTCCGCTGCCCGGACCATAATAGCATATGGATTAGGAAGAGTTGGGACACTCTCCACGGTTAGTTTTCGACCGATGAATTTTTAAAATGTTACATACTCTTTGTACCAGTGTTTCTCAAACGTTTCTGTAAGCTATTGTATTCGTTACTTTTGTTACTTGTCGGTTATTTACGAAAAACGCATTTGTTGATGATGATACACGAAATTGCAATTCAACAGAACGAATCGTTTCTTCTACACCGCTTGTTATTGCAAACATTATCACATCTAAAAGCAATGTGTATTCAAGACGGCACAACGATCGTATATTTGAAGTAAAGTCCAATCTTTGGCCATTGTCACCACCACATTACAACGCCACTTGTCTAACAATAACAAAGTTGAACTTCTCCCAATCCATAAAATGTTCAAGTTTGTATTGGAACTGTGAACTTTTGTAAAGGGGAAAATACTGTTCTTTGCACGCTTATATAGTTACATTATCAACACTTCGCATACAAATTACTTTATAATCAAACATTGACGATATTTTTAATGTGTTCATGATGGTATTAAGTGTGGAAATTTTACACTTTAAGGTGGTATATCAAAAATTTTATTACATCGTTAATAGTTAGTGGGATGAATCTCCTAATACTTGAAGTTGACCATAATTTTTCCACACAAAAACCATCACATATTTTTATAATTTCATACAAATAATGAGAAATAATTCTTAAAAAAAATAATAAAAACATGTCTTCGTATTTAATTGTTTGTTTTGTTTGTTATCCCTCTTATACCCTACGGTATCTATTTTCGATATAAAACACTATAAAAATATACGTTGACATGAAATACTGCAGTAAATAGTTTCGAACTTTGTTATTATTATTATAGAATATATACTTCGAACTTTCTATAAATGCATAATTTTTATTACATTTTTTACTGTTCAACATTTCCAGTTTTATTGCTTGGAGACGGTAAATAAACGACGTGTTTTATTAAAATAACAATAACAATATCATAAAGAATAATGTTTATTGCCGTTTCATGATGTATACTGTGTTTTTAGTCTACGATTTTCAAATACTAATTCCATATAATGGGAATAAATATTAATTAAAACTGATTATTCAACTAGAAAATATTGAGAATTACTAATTACGGTCACGTGCCATTTAAAGCTGTATTTTTTTTTTTAATTTAGCAATAACACGAGTTGTTCATTTTAGAATAATACAAATAATTTTCAGACTAGGAAGTATGAAATGAGCTCAATTCGCAGTTGACAAAGTTAGCATAGCAAGTGATTTTATAACACCGGTGTAAGCTGTATACAACGAAGCTAAGACAACATCGTTCTTTAGAATTACAGAGATAAATTTTCTCGGTGGGTTTCCACTCGTATATAGACATAATATATCTTATATGTGCATTTATAGAAACTTCCGTCATATTGACTCTATTTTCATTTATGCAACTTAAGTTTGAAAAAACAAAAATGATTATTTAGTTTATCCGACAGTTGTCAAAAGTAAGCCAACAGAAGAGACGGATTTTGGAGTTTTCGACCAATCAAAATAAATTCTATCGAATAATTCACTGCTTTTTTTCGCAATGTTAAGTGACGATTGTATTTGTCAAATTTAAAAGAGGGGTGGCAATCTGTTCTAGTTTTGTTACGTAAGCTAGCTATTAGACCCTGTTCAGACACGGCGGTTAGAACGGCGCCATAATTGATAGCTGTTCAGACACCGTGCGGATATACAAGCGCCATCGAAGTCAGGCAGTATGGTGGCATACATCTTCAACATGCGGCAATCGCCTTGCAACTGAACGACCTTATTGCATCCTGCAGTAATACAACCGCGCAGTGTTAGCGCGGATCTATTTTCCAGCGGTTGATTAGCTAATCTTCGGTCCGTGCGGGCAAGTATGAACAAATAGGTGTATAGACGGTAATGTGAATAGGATCCGCCTCAGAAATTGCGCGAGCGAAATCGCGCCATTTCTGAACAAGATCTTAATGTAGAAGTCTGTTTGTGTTGGATGGAAACGGAACTAATTAGCTAATTATTCATTTATTTCTTTATATAACGTAGTTTGGTAAGATTAACTGATAGTTTAACGAATTGCAGTTCTCCATATCTATATACGATCAGTCTGTAGTCTGTAGTTTATAATTACAATAACAATGTGTTAAATTTATTAAAACAAAATCTGTAATGCCAACAGTTACGTGTTTAGAAGACTTCATCAGGGCTAATTGATTAAAATAACAATGTACATTATGCAACAAATACTCTAACCTTTTTTCTTCTTCTTATTTATACTCATTTACCTATTTTTAAAAGACTGAAGCAATTAACTTTGCAATTATTCACCTTCTTTGTTGTTGTTATTGTATAAAGTAATCAATCAAAATGCAATTTTTCTTATAAATATAATCATTACTCATTCAAGTTTAATCGAAATTTCCCCACACGAACCATTGTTTTTTTTTAAAAAAAAAACAGTTCTCGATAAAGTACCGACTAGATTTAAACAATAAAAATCTTCATATGCATATTTATTCACGTGAAATTATTATACTGATAACATGGAAGATTGAAACGGAGAGCTCACAATAATCCCCGAATGTTACATAAGGAATAAATTATCGCGTACAGTATTTTGATTTCGATTTTGTAGACTTGGCTTTTAACGGTGAAATTGATCTTTTAGCCAGTAACGTATCTATACTCTTTGGGACCCGAAGCTAATAATGATTTTGGGGCCCCTGAGCTGAAGAAAATAACAAGTTAACCTTTACTTACGGTAAGTTAGAGTGGAAGCTGGTTTGGCCGACTACAACAGAACTAAGCACCTGTCGGATTTGAGAAAATGTAAGATAATACCGAGAGATATGAGATATTTATGGCATGTGCATTTAAAAAGTCGGTTCATGCGGCACTCGAAGATGGTTAAAGTAGAGATAAATCTTAGTATTTTCGTAAAAATGGGATCGGATAATCCAAATGTCGGTTAAACGAGCCTCTATTACTTTACTGTATTGCAAAATCTTACATTTTACCGAGCACTTTTAGGGGCCCTATAGCGATTCGATTGTTAGCGTCATGGTAAATCCGCTCCTGCTTCCAGCTGTGAACAGAAATTGAATTGAAAGATCTAAAGTCTAAAGTGAACTACTGCAGTTACTAAGAAGATGAGAAACTATTAAGTTTTTCTTATAGTTACGTAACAAAATTCAAATTTCTGTGTCTCTATAGGATTTAGGTTTCATATCGGTAAACTATGCTTGTTACTACTTTAAAGTCAAGTTTGTCACATACAAATCAAAATACTGTAACTGATATGGTGTACGAAATCAAATAAATCTAATTAAAATCTAGTAAAATGGTACACAGTCAATAAAATCATGATAAATTCAATTAATTTAATAAATTGAAAGTTTGCAAATTATGTGATTCAAAATTTATAGTTACAATTGCATCAATTTTCGATCGTAATTCAATTATAAAAACCAATCGAAACAATAAACAAAAACACAAAACATAACAAGAAAAAAAAAGAAACTTACCGTTTTATCTTACCCTTAGAATTAGCACGTGCCAAGAATGTAAATTGCAAGATTCGCGAATGTGCTAATGAGATTTATCCCTATTTCTAGATCTATACATATAAATTGGTCGATTGTTCACTCCATTAAAATCAAATCTTTTAGAATGACAAAACTGAAATTGAAATTCACATGTTGTTGTACCACGGTGTTTTCGTTATGGTAAAAGTGGATTCAAACAAATTCAATAAAAAACTATTTATTTTATTTGTAGCAATACTTTGACCATATACAAAATGGAATGACAATTACTGTTTATTTTTGTTATTTTTCTCATGTTCCTCATATAAAACAATAATATTTCAATTAAAATTAATTATAAAGTATCAAGTTAAGAATTGATATGGAAATGGAAGGGTAAACGATATGACTTTATTGTTATTTTTAGTTTTATTTCCATCTAGAAACTTTAATTGGCATCCGTTCTGTTTTAAATTGAAATAAAACTAATCAGATTTCTACCATCATACTGCCAATATTGCCAATTTTAATTTGCAATATCTAACTATTATTACTCAATATACTAATTACTTAAACAATAAAAAAACTTACATCTACTACTTTTTATTTCTATTGGCAGCAACTATTATTGTTAATATTATTATTATTTATTTATTTGTTTTTGTTGAAGAACCACTTGTAGCATAGGAAGCATTTAAGAAATAGTTCCATGTAGAGAAATCCAATGTTCAAACACACGGATAAACGGTAGAACACACAAACTTATTTCCGCGTTAATCTTCAAGATTTCCCTCACAAACACACACACACACATACAGAACAGTACAAACATGAGTAAGATTTATTGTAGGATGAAAGGCAGCACGACTAAAAAAGCAACAAAGATAAGTTCAGTTTTTGTTTGGTGTACAGTGCTGTTGTCATCTTGGAATAGTGAGTCCGGTTGGTCGCCATCATCCAATTCTGAAACAAAAGATTGAAACGTTAGTTTCAATCAACTAACATATCAGTTTCACTACAGTTGAATCGTATAGAAAAAGTTAATCAACACGATTGATTGATAACGTTTTTTTTTTTTTTTGTGTTTTTATCCATAGTGAATGAATTCTGTTTGATAAATAAAAAATTATCAATCGAGAAATTACAGACAAGTTTCAGGAGTGTTTGCATATTCGAATCATATAAATTTGTAGTTTGATAAAGTTTGCAAACGATACGTGAGAGATATGTTGAAGCTAATGCATAAAACTGGAGTCTCTGTCAAGCGGTTTAGTCAGGATATAAGTTTTCAGCATGAAATAGATTAAGTTCTGAAGAACAGTAAAAGAGTTTGTAGTTTCATTACTAAAATACCAATAAAGTTATTAGATAGTCGTAGTAATTAGGATTTTTTCCGGAAATAATTGCTTTACGTTCCCGATAATACATTATCCTGTTTATTTGAAAACTGTTCAACTCTAATGGAAACAACTGTCTCGTGAATCAGTTGAATTATCATGCAAAACAAACGTTAATACACTATACAGTTCTGTAAAATAAACGTGCAATTTTGTGCAACTGTCTAATGCCTTGAATTATATTTAATCTGTAGTGTAGTCTTCTAGAATATAGAAATTGCACAAAATAATAACAAAACTTCACAATATAACATTTAACGATAAATTTTCTCATACGAAAAACTTTCAAGTTTTGAGTCCGGCTAACCTTTAATTTTACTTTTAACTAAAACTTTCCATTGAAAATACGAAATGATTTATATTCAATATAGTACAAGTTGCGTGTTTATTCAACAAAAGTTATAACTTTGTATAAATGTTTTACATTTCAACATCTCTCACTTGTGGAAATTAATTGTAATTTTCAAGTTTTACAAGTTAACACATTCTCTTGGAAATAGATTTTGTTTTAACAGGAGCAACAAAAAAAATTGTATGGTAGATTTTCGTTATAAAACAACAATTTCATCTTGAATTCTACTTTATCCACTCGTAAATATATATTTTTATTGTTGCACTTTGTTAACAATGTGAAAAGTAAGATACTTCAACTGTTTTCAAGTATACAGTTAAAGGGTCTGTGGATATAAATTTTAGTTCCCTATTATTTCAAATAAAGATGTTTGTATTTCGCCAACTTTTGTTGTTATACACTACAAGAAGTTGTAAGGATTGCTGCCATGGCCACGGAAGCCTGCAGCTAAGAATCTCTACAGATTCCCATCTATCCGTCTATATATACTATATATTGTTTTCATTTTGGTACGCTTGTTCGATATAAAAAAAGTTTATGACACATTATAAAGAAGATTTTGTTTCGTTGATGATATATATCGAAAATAAAGTTAACTGACAATGTTATTGTTTCGTGTTGTTTATTAACAGTCGCAACATTCACAAATAACAGTACACAAAACATGTTTTTTGTATCATAAATATAATTACTTTTGATAAATATCATAAAACAGCAAAACAAAAAAAAAAAGAAGAGAAAACAAAAAGTACTACAGCTTTGTTTATTAATGTTTGTTAGTTAATCTTTTAATTACAACGGCTATAAATAGAATTAACAACAAAACTTTGCTGAATGCACAAACATTAATATTTGAGTGTTAAGTTTCGTACAGCTGTTCCAACACATTTACCAAACAATTTAAATGCATTGAAGTTTAATTTTCGGTTGATACCATCGAATAATCGGACGGCCCTACATATCCATATAGGCATGTCGACTGATTTGAAATTTCCACTGCTTTGTTAATGTCCTAACAAGTACCTTTTGTCTACGATGTAAGATAATCTGGCACAAATGTACCAATTATTGCCCTGGGCATACATTTATCAATCAAATTTAGAATTATGCTCTTCTTCCGAGGAGAACTTTACAGAACAGCTTGGCTTTTTCAATACGAACACAGGAGAACTACCAGCACCACACACTCTTAAGGGTTTCGCATAAGTTAGAATGAGATGAACAGAAGATAAACAGTCAGATGTCTAAGAATTCCGAAGATGATAGAAACTTATTTTGCTATCTTTGTCATGATACTGATGAAACTTAGGCGGGAAAATGTATCAGACAAAGATCAAAGTAGATCGACAAATATCGGTTATTTTCTATAAATCTCATTCTAACTTATGCGAAATCCGTAAGAGCAGCTGGTATTTTTCTTGTGTTCGTATTAGAAACACCTAGTCTGTATAGAACAAGCGACACGTCATTTTAAATGCAGTTAGGTCTGCTAAAAGTTAAAGTGCCCTCCTATATACCTAAGGAACTGAATATCCACAATTTCGACTTTATCCCAAAAGAAATTCAGTAAAGATCTAAGCTAGAACAACTGGGTTCGCACGGTTCAATTAAACAACATCACCGGATAACAGACCTGAAGTGACTATGTACGACAGCATTCTTAGACGTAAGCATCGATAAAATATAAGGTAAGGCTAGAAATTTTAACTAAAAGTAAACTTTCGTTTACCTTTTCATCTACTCTAAGGCACCACCACAATGGATCGTCTCTATATGAACATGAACTATATACATTTGACTTGTCAACATCCATATCAGCCAACAATGGTGAATTGTCTTTACGATGTAACGAAATGAAGACAAACAAAACAGATAGACCCCACATAGAAGTGATGTGAATAACAACTAAAGACAATGAAGTTATATAAGGGTCAGATAAGTCCGAAACATAATTATTAATGCATTTGACCTAAGGCTGACAGTGCAATAAAAGTTAATTTGAGATCTCTTGTAGCTATTCTCAGATACGTTGAGAATATATTGTCGCAAATTAACGTAAAGCTTGCAAAATAACTCAAACATTGAAACACCAAACGGATAATAACCATAAGAAACTAGTTAGAAGAACGCGTATTGACGAAGCAAGATGTACTGCATCGTACAGATTTATTTGGGAAATTCAATAGAAAGATTACAAATAAAATTAACTTTCCTATAATTAACCAATTCAGATGAATTGTATGTTAAGCAAGAGATTTGCTTTGCTTAATCTGTAATGCAACTAAACCGCAATTTACGGTAATATTGTTTTCAAATAAACATAAATTAATTAAAATGCAATTTCAGATTACTACAACTTCCTCAAATTGTATATGTAGTAATTATGTAATGCGAGAAAATAGTAAAAACGATCTATTATCTTAGATTTGTGATTCGTTTTATTTAGAAATATTTTGATATTTTATAAAGATTTGAACCTAAAAGCTCCACTTACCGTCCTGTATATCCTCTAATCCATCAACAGCATTATTCGCCTTCTTTCTTAGTTTTCCTGTAAAATAACAAATGTTTATAGCTAAAAATTAATAAACACTAAACACCAACAAAACTAGTGGTTATCTATAATTTATAAAACGTAACTAGCGTTGATTTGTAAGTGAAATAAATTATCAAATTGCATGTTAACATGACATTTCTGCCAAAATTCACCCTAAGTGACTGGGAAGTGCGGAATCGTGTGCTTGTTAATTCGTGACAGTCTGCACCATGCTGAGCTTTTGTATATTAATCAAAGCATGGCGCGAACTTTAAAACAAATGAGGATAACATCCGTTAAACCACAATAATAACAATAACAACAACAACAACACTATCACTGTGTAAATCTTCTAATACTGTAATCAACAATCGAAAGAAATGTTTTATTCGTTTAAATAAATTCGAAATATTTATTAACAATTACAATTGTTAATTGATTGTGTAAGCATGTTGTTGGATTGAAACTGAACATAAATAACGATCAAAAGGCGATAAATAACTTGGTGGTAGAACGGTACGTTGGTTTTATAAATTACATCACGTACTTGGAGAAGTTTTAGTGTAGGGTTAAATGTTAGAAACTCACCTTTTCTTGATAAACCATTTGAAAGTTTTGATGGTTTAGGGATAGCTGTAACCAGAGAAAGAAAATATGTAGATTTAGTAAATATTTATTATTTTATTTATCATGCAGTAGGCATTTTGTTGATTTTCAATAAACGCACTAGCACACAAATCGAATATACAAGTTCTTCTATAAAGTCAGAGACCTACAATGTAATTTATTTTTCTATTGATAAGCTCATACTTTCGCTATAGTAGCATTACAGCCTCGTACTGTTTTTAGGAAGCTTCATTTTATAACATTCACAGAATAAAGTTGATTTTCCTTAATTTTCTACTGATTGCCCCCAACATTCTCAACATTAAAAGCATAAACGTCTAATTAGGAATTGAGATGTATAGTTTGCAAAGTAGAGCCCCAACTTATTTAGCTTAGTCTTTGATGCATGAAATACGATTGCCCGGTTCGCCAGTCAAAGATGGAAAATTTTCTTTATAGATATGTATACATACACAGAAAAGCGAAAAGTTGAATATTGAAGGAGAGATTGTAATAAAGTCAACTTTCCTTTTTCGTTCATTATATCTAATCATATAAAAAAAATTGTATCGATTCAATCAACTTACCGAAAACTTGTATCGTTCCATCTGTATCACCTAAAGAATTCTTTGAAACACATTTATAATTCCCATAATCTGCTACTGTCACCGATCGTATGGTCAATTTCATATCAATCTTGTAGTTATTAGTTGAATAAGATGGTTCGTATTTGCCACCTGGAAAAACCAATATTATCATTTTACAGATGCTGTAAAATTTTTATGAACTATTTTACGATTTACAACAGCAACAATATCGATTTTATGTGTGTAATTCTTGCATTACTCGCAATATTAAATTTTTCAAGAATAAATTCCGAGAATTGCACTGCGTGTTGAACTGTGGTTGTTTGGAAAATTTTCGTAGAATTACTCGATTACAACTAGGTATACACTATTATTGCAAAATAATGAGAGGAAAAATACGTAAATTATATCAAATATTGATCGGTACTTGACGTTTTATTCATCTAGAAATTATTAGATAGTTGATAGGTTGATAGTATCAGTTTTGATCAAATTAGTGTAAGTTTGAAAGTTGGAATTAATGAACGACCGTAGCTGTGTGCTCGTTAATAAAAAAAAGTTATAAGAGTGGTGAAATAAAACTTGAAAGGTGGAACAAAGCCGGTGTCGGTAATTAAAAAGAACGAAAAAGGGTACAATAATAGAATAACGGATGATAAAGTATTCAGTATGTTGAACCCAACGTTAAGTATCTTTCTGATCGTGAATATATACACTTTTAGCTTATACTTAAGCAACAAATTCCACTTTTACACATAGATTAATAATAATAATAATAATAATAAAAAAGTTGGATGAGATTACAAACTTTGTGGAACAATTTCGCCTTTGTCAGTAGTCCAGTAGTTGATCGACTTAGGAAAGGCCTCTGAATGACATTCTAACGTTATGTGTTGTCCCTCGTAAGCACCGACTAGTTGGTTTTGTATCCAAATCATTGGTGAAACTACAACAAAAAATACACCAAATCAATTGATGTTGAATTGAATACAAGCTATATAAAATGCTTACAATGCACAATAAGCATAATACGTTTACTGACTGATGGTGGAACACCGTTGGATGCAATACACAAATAGGGACCCATTTGTTGTCGACTCACTCGTGTTATATTCAACACTGGTCCTTCGACACTATTCACTAGAAGTAGGAGAAGAAGAAAAAAAAGACAAACGGTTCATTAGTTAGTGCAGACAGTGACAAATAAAAACGTATTGCATTAACCAAATTAGAAACGTTTGAATCTCAAGAGAGAATTTCTTGATTTTGCTTTTATTGACAATAGTCTTCGTCAATACTTTATACGTATACAACAATCCATAAAATCCTTGCTACACAGCACGTACGTTTCTCGTTTCATAAAGTAACTATTCAAATGGAATATATATGAATAGAATAATGTTCAACATCAATAATAATAATAAAGCGTATTCTAATTGAAATTTCAGAATAATATCATCAAAACGACTAATTAAATTACGCAAATATAACAATTAACAGAACAAAATATCTTCTAGTTAGTTAACGACAATTGCTTTAATTTAATCTTCATAAAAAGATTAGGAATCATGTAATTCTATTTGGGACTATATAGGGAATGTAATGTCTAAAGGAAAAGAGCTCATTTAAGTTTAACATAAATACAGACTGTTCCGAAATATCTAATAAACTTGAACAATAAAAACTTGTACTGGAATCGTATTAAAAAGCTAAAATTGTACAAATGTAAATATTTCAATTTTTAAGCTTAAAAATTAGGTTTCTGGTCATATTTATAATAGATTCAACAAGAAATAGCGCACGACAGCTAATAAAATATGAAAACTTTCAACACTATGTTCGTAGAAGGCATACCAAAGTTCTGATAGTTGTCAAAACAAGTGGTGGTTCAACTTTACGTTCACATATGTTGGTACAGAAGCATACAAAAGATGCAGTGTAGTTCAACACGCTCGGCTAGACACTCAAAGCCACGGGTTCGAATCCTGGCGGGGGCGTTTAATTTTTCGGGCAGTATTTATAGATCTATGAAATACCAACTCGTATGCAATTTTGTGACAGAAATTCTTCAACTAAGGATAACATGATTTGATCGACTGATACTAAGGTATCCTTATTAGTAGAGAGAAGCATGTATACGATAGCAAATAACTGATATAATGGTAGAGGGTGGAAGAGTGAGAAGAAAATCGTTATTTATCAGTACGTAAGCTATACTTTATAAATGACTCACAGATGCTGAATGATCATTCGTTTTACTGTCTCGAAATCGTTTCACTCAATTCAAAATAAATGGAGTGTGCAACACCCAACCCTATGTAAAAACAATTAAAACATCCAGTTTTATGTCATTCGTAGGGTGTCTTTTTATTATCTATTGCCTTAACAATAAAGACTAGTTCTACACTTGAAGTCAATTTCTCAACTTACTCTTTATAAAACAAAAACAAAATTTCTAAAAAGAAAAATATAGAGAATTCAAAGACCTTTCAAATGAGGTGCTACATGATCCACCGTTCCATTCAAGATTTTTAAGTTGGGGGCTGCCGGGTGTAGGTAGCTGACGCAACAAAGTCACGAATATCATTGAAATGTGTTTCACTCCAAACAAAAATCCACTTGTCTCAGGATTTTTGCTTAAATTAACCACCAAGGAAGTTATTCAAGGTGGCTCCTCTTTATTGAAATGCCCTGTATATTCAAAGCTAGGGTTTGGGAAGACTCGGTCTCTCCGAACCCGATGAGTCGGCTTCATGATTATTTCGCGGATCCGGGTCCGAGGCCCGTACAAAAATATCATCAGTTCTCTATCAAAAATACTTTAGTCAACTAAATTTTGATTATTCGAAAAAGTTTTTTCGATGAATCCAAAACCCGAGATCCGTTGACCGGAGTATTGGTAGATGGACTCGGTGAATCTGAATCCGGGTACTCGGATCTGAGAAACCCTAATTCAGGACAATGATTAACAAAAATTTCGCCTTTGTTTTGAAGAAAATTGAACAAATTTTATAATTTATTTTCTTATAAACTTCATTTCAAACAATCATATTTATTTAAAGTTTACAACTTTTATAAAGTTGTTAACAATTTAATTTTTTTCTCCTTACTTGTGGAAAAGTTCATGGTATATAAGGAAAAGTTAATGAAATACATGCTTTATACGATATTATCACGCAAAACGAATCCAATAGTAGATCATCAGTGATCAGAATATGTAAATCGCTTTGATATGGACGTGTGTATAGCATTATCGTAAAACGATGTAGAAGCTGGTTTTAATAGAAAATTTAAGAAATTTTCCAACGATTGGATTACATACGTATAAAACTACTATGTTATAAATAATCTAAAATCGTGGGTTAGTTAATCGATTACCTTTAACCTAAATGTATTTGAACGATATCAATCGTTATAATAACGTCAGTCAATTCTATGCATTTTTAAAATGATTGATATACGAATAAATGGAAATACAATTTCCTAAGTGTTTATGTGTATTTTACATTTAACATTGTTTTTTATTTGATGAAATATGCGAAACAAATAATAAATGGAAAATTTGTAAATTCATTTTACCTTCTTCACCTGTTGGTAGAATGAGCGGTTCTCCAGTTTCCCGTTTCCATGTGATTGATGGTTCAGGTGATCCTTTAGCAACACAACGCAGATTCACATTTGAGCCCTCTCTAACCACCATATCCGTACTAGTTGGGTAATCGAGAATGTCTGGAGGTACTGTAATTGAAATTCTTGGAAAATGAAAATGTATCATAATTTATTTATAAGTTTTTGAATCAATTTGTGGGTTGTTTAGATGATAAACAATAGTTATTTATCAAATTCACTAGTGAATAAACAAAATTATTAACAACCGTTCATATATTGATTGTTATTGTTTGTAGTTGAATTTGGTTTTTATTTTTATTAAAAGTTTTGTAAACAGTTGGAAAAATGTTCAATTATTCGTGTAGGAGTCGTTCAATTTCGTTTTCTCGTTAAATAAAGAGTGGTAAGTTGGTTTTTTTTTTTTTGGAGAGTTCCGACAATTTCGTTGGTCTTTCGCACGTAAAAGTCTGGTGCTAATAACAATATATTTTTGTCTGTGGCTATGTTGTTCTATATTCTGTTCTTCTGGAATTGACGGTTTCACGTGTAAACCCTTGGGATTGCATTTTTGTCCCTTGTCTTGAACAGAAACGTGAGACGACTGAAAAACCAAAAACTTCGTTCAGTTTGAAAATTTCCAACAATAAAACCTGATCATCCCGAATATGTATTGACCAAGAATATTTAAATGTTGTTATTTCTACTTGTAGATTTAAATATTAGGTTCGTATAAATTTTATAAATCAATAAATGTAGTTAATTCATGGTTTTATCAGGTATCAGAATCGGAACGTGTAGCCGTTCCCAACCCCTTCCGCTTCAACTTTAAACTCATTATAATTTCCGTTCTGTGGATTGTTCAGTGGTTGGACGACATATCCAAGTAACTTTCCAAATAAATTAATAATCAAATTAGGCAAAGCTGTTATAATAAATGTAGGTATAAGCGACCAGAGCTAATCCGGGGGCATCTCAGGTATAAACCCGCTTGCCTGAAAGCTCTACTACACTAAATTTCACCCTCTCTGTTGTAATGGATGTCGTCTTGTGTAATTTCAACTATATCATCTCTCTATATAATGATGATGATGGTAGTGTGATCTTTAACCCCCTCACCCCCCACTCAATCCAATCTTGCAATAAAATGTAAATTTATGCAAAACAGCCATCAAATTACATAACACCGAATCATAGTAATGTTTTAATGTTGCCGCTTCTTGGTATTTCATACATATAGAGAGAAACGTCAACTTGGCTGTCGTTTCCTATTTAATAGAAGGCTTATAACTGCCGACGACTAATTGATTTATATTATCCGCCATTGTGGTCGTATTCCTATTGTAGAAACACAATAACAATTTAACGCACATGGTTGATTGTATACATATATATATACAAGTTGCTTTAATAATGAGAACAACTAACAGGATGGACAACAGTGAACAAATGAACAACTAAATACAACAACACCAACTAGGAATTGTTTAGTTGGAATTCTTGACTAGCAACTATAAACACTAGAGACCATTGTTATTGGTCATTGGTTAATTATTACTCAAGGCGATTGTTTCAAATAACGAATTACGAATTCCCTGAAACACTACAATTGTTATCATCAATTATTTGCCAAAAGACGGACTCTACACTTTTGGAAAATTATAATTAATGATTACTTTTGTTGTAGTTTTATCACCCAAGTAGCTCCAATAGCAGTAAAGTTCCATATTGTGGAGAAAGTACAGTAAAAATAAGTATAAAACTAACAATATCAGCAGACAGATGCTGATTTTCTAATGAATCTATACAGTCTGTTTGGTTCCCGAATGGTCGGCTCAACTTCAAAGTAGCACTCCAATTCTACTTCTAGACTCATGTGTCTTGTAACCATCTTGGGGGTTCCATAGCAGCAAGTGGGGATGTAGTTCTTTCAGATTTCCACTCTAGCGAAATTTCGCATTCTCCTCTATTCGGATACAGGGCGGCTCATTTAAAAAATTAATTTCTCCATTGAGGCAACTTCATGTATGGATTTCAAGTAATTTTTCGAGATGTTCTGCATAAATTTTGACTAATAAACTAAATAGTCACAACTCATACACTACATTATTGAGAATCGTTTGTGATCCTGAAACCTTTAAAATTGCCTAAATTTATCAAGCAGAGATACTGGCCCTAAAGTTAAAACTGTCCTTTTCCCAACAATACTAATGTCTTTGATTAGTTTTATTTAGTGTTCCATAATCTCTACGACCTATTTTCTAGTTATCATTACTCAAACCGAGCATAATATGTGAAGTAGTTTTATATTCATAGAACTGATGTATTTATTCTGAATACATTATCACTTTAATCGTTGGTATTTCTTGTAAAGAAAGATCATCAAATGAATCACGTGTTGTTAGAATAAATATGACGGAAACATCATTCTGTTGGAAATCTGCAATAAAGAATCACGTTCACAGATTGTTATTATTGTTCTGTTATTCACTAATGTCAAATTCAAAATTGATCTAAAACACGCAAAGTGTAAATAATATTTTACTTTCTTTTATACAATTTGATTGTGTATAACATCCAATAAGGATTGTATTTATTGATCGCGCCCATAAAATTATACTTCGTTCTCTATAAAATTTCATTAAAACTTAAATTGAATTTATATTAGAAATAAATGAACTACCCAGATGTTATGTGTATGTGTGTGGATGCAATACAGAACTACTATTGAGAAAATAGTGTAAGAAGTACCTCATCTCCTTTTCTAATCTTTTTCTTTTTGTATTTTTTTTGCCGTTTCAACTATGTCGGAAAAAGATTGTAGAAACTGCGGCTGTTGTTGAGATTATACTATTGAATTACAAGTCCTTAGGGAAGCTCTCCGGTGAGAAGGGACTGTGTGTAGTGTGTATGTGTATATATATATGTATGTTGAATTCTACAGTCTGTACACAAATAGCAAATAAGAGCGAGAAAGCGAATAAAACAATCCGTTTCGTAGAGATCTCGTATATACTTGCTATTCATTACTTGCCTCGAGAGTCCTTTTACCTTTCTACCAAGTAGTCCTATAGTTAGTTTCTATCTCTTTCATTGTCTATGTTGGAGAATGGATTTGTATACAATTTACCTTGGATCATATCATCTTGTTTTAGTAGATGTTTGAATTAAGGACGAGACTAATAAGAGTGAATAGTTAAGTCAATTTTGGTTACCAACAAAATGACCAAAACTATTAACACAAAACTATCTTACCACTAATTAGCAATTTAGTGTAAATTTTGCAAGTGTAAGCATCTTATTTGTTCATGTTTTCTTTTTGTGTTAATTAATATTGCAAGTTTACTGAGTGTAAATTGGAAATTTGTGCGTGTACTACACGTTGGTAAATATTTAATTTGAATTCTCTTGATATAATTGTTGACTGAAGTTATATTACAAAAAAAATTAAACAATTACGATTTTACTGGAAATTATTCAGTTTTCCTTATTATGTCTTGAACAGCACTTTTATCTAATCTTGGGCAGTATAAATTTGAAGTTGAAAAAGAGAAAACGCCTCTCAAAAGATGCAGTTTATTGACACAATGCACAAAACTGGATTATTTTGAAAAATGGTTATTTGTTCGAGTTATTCAAACACTTTACAATCTATTTGATTCAACATGAACTGCAGATATTTCAATCGTTCGATCTCAATTTACCGTGGTTCTGTGGGCTTTTGTAATCCGACTGAAAACTATGATGTCTCACTTTCAATTAAGTGTTCTGTTGATTTACTATTACCTTTTTGTTTTACTCTACAGTACTGTGGTCAAATTTAGTCTATTATTACGGAATTGCAATACCATCAAGATGGATCAAAGTTATGAATAATTCTGGCATATGTATTCACACGATCAGCGATGTAAATACACGTGCCAGATACAATTGTTTTATCATCTCTCATGATTTCGAGAATGAAATGAGTTTGAAATAAAAGAAATCCGTTTTCAAGTATATATCCATTTTACACGATCATACTATAGAATTGGCAACAAATTGTTTATTTATTTAGAAATCATATTGTTAATATTTTTTTGACATACCGACAATGTCTAGATATCCAACTTGGCTTTTCATAGGATCAGTGTTGATTTGACACATATACCATCCTTTATCCGATTCCCTTACTTCCTTGATGTGAAGATACCACGTTTTGTGTTCACTATGAGTCACACCAATACGATGATTTTTGGTAATAACATGGCTGTGAATAGTTAAAATTGTCTGCGTGTCTACACGCAACCATGCCACCTAAAAAAAAACAAAATCTATGTATAGTCTATATACCTTTGTATAGATATAAATATCTTAAATATAACAATATAGAAGGTAACGTATGTTAATGCTAATATAAATACATCATAACGCTACAGTTTACTGATTCTGTAAATTGAAATTTTATGTATTCCATAAAATATTTATGATAACGTTACAATTGCACTATTGTATCTATTAAAATATAAAATTCAAAACAAAATATCGATTTATACATAAAGTCTCTACGTACGTATATACAGGACGAATCAGTCGAGGCTACAGTTTCCATATTTTTTCGAAAAACGAAACAAAAACACAAAGATAGATTACGAAAATATTTTACGTTTTCAAAAATCGTCATTTTCATTGAAAAAAATCGAGGAAGATTGCAAATTTCATTCTTAGATGGAGTACTCTTCATCCTTGTGTTTTAATTTCGTTTCTATGAAAAATGCAGAAACGTAGCTTCGGCTGATTCGCCCTGTATCCACAAAAACTCGATACAATATAAAAGAATTCCTAAATTTATTAAAAGACGAAATCTATATGGATCCGATAAAAAGCGAATATACGTAGCAAATTAAAATGATTTTATGTTTATTAACAGAAACGAGCATTCATCGATGGATAGGGCCAGTTTTCCATTTTTCCACTGATACGTGTTACTCCATGCGTATAATGACATTAAAATCGATATTTGAAATTAGAGTATACGACGGATTTTCCATTACCAGTTTTTTTTTTTTTTTTTGCTAAGGATAGAATTAATTAATCCTGATGCCCTATTCTGTCTATTTATCATTCCAAACAAATACAATAAATGGAATTTTTGCAATAATAAATACACAGGTCGTTATTTAGAAGCAAATGCAGAAAACAGTAAAAATCCCCACGAGTACAGCAAAAATGTCACTAAACCTCATTATTTTATCTATTGCTTTGTGTAAGAGAGAAATAAATGATTCGTGGTCCGTATAGAATTCCACAATCATCATCTGTATCAAATAAAAGAGTTGGGGGCTTAGCAATTTGTCAATTATAGCGTTTATTTCAATTTTTTCAAATGTACAAACGTCAATATAAGATTACTGCTTTCATTTTAGTATTTTCCATCAACAATTTCATTCTTTTTTTTTATTTATGTATACATGTCAGATTCGAGTGTAAGTCTCTTTTATCATTGAACTTTTGTGGTTTTTAATCAACTGTATTATATCACAAAAAAAAGCAGCATTACCTGAGGGAGCATTTTTATTAACTTCAACTCTTTGTGTGTCATGGATTTAGGACATTTTAAAACAGAAATGGTACAAAGAGAAAAACTTTTTTTTTCATGTTATGTTGGTAAAAACAATTGAAATTTATTAATATAAAGTTTAAAAAAAAAAGAAATAGACACCAACATATGACATTAGTAGAAATATCTATTAGATACTGTGGAAAAAACAAGACCTACCGTTATACATACATATCATATCAGAAAACAAATCTTAGAGGTCGCAAGGTAATATTTTGACATGACATGATATCAAACCTATTATTGGGGTGGTATATAGAAGGGTGATTTTCCCCTAATGTTATAAAAATATATCATCTCCTACGTTGATTATAATGAAAGGTGGCATTATCGAATTATTTCGAGGGAGATCGAAATTAATTTCAGTCCCCTTCAACTTACAAACAGAAGTTTATTGAGTTTTTGTGTAACAATTCGGTAAGAGCATGTTTAAAGAAAACATGACTATTACAACCCACATCTGGTAGAAAACACATCATTTTGTATTTTGATCTGTATGTATTATAGATAACGTGTTTTTACTCGGTCGACCCAACTCTATAGTATAAAGGTAAAAGAACTAAAAAAATTTGGTAATTGCCAAAAATTGATACAGCACTCAAAATACTGAGACCTAGAAATGGTGATTTCTAAGGCACATATAGCAGTTCTTTGAGGAAATAAAGCTTTCACGTTGAACAGTTTTCTAGAATCACCGAATCAGATGAAGGTTTTGGAAAAATCGGTTAGAAGTTCTCTAAAAAGTGGCATTAATGCTGGATGTCTGGATCTCAGGAATAGGCTTACAGTCCTATCACAAGAATAAAAGAAGAAGAAGCAGAAGAAAGTGCGGCTAACTACCCCTCTACTATAGATTTTTCAATAATCCAAAATAAAACAAGCAGAGTTCAGACACCCGCGAACTCATTAAGATCCTACTATATTGTAGATTATAGAATAAAAACGTCCGCACTCATCTAATCTGATAAGCTATTCACTTATGTGTTGAAAGCTTTAGAGATTCAGCGTTAAATTGGCCAAGTTAATTTTGATTTACTATACTTGAGATGATTTACAAACTCTCACAGTATAAGTAATGATAGTTGTCCTCTTTTTGTATAGATTTACATTAATAGTTAATTAACATTTGTACTAAAATTTAATTAAAGACCACACAATGATTCCATCCCTATAATATTGAGGTCCATTATTCTAGTCATGACTGAATAACCTATTAAATAATCATAAAGCTTTTGATTCACAACAAACGATTGTGGCTTCTATTGTTCAATTGAAATTCACTCTTATCTTGTTCACCTACATTTATTTAATACATCTATAGTCAAATTATCTACATATATAGATGGATAATTATACTGTAAACCCTATCAATATAGTATTGTTGTTGGATTTAGAAGAATCAATTTCTCTATTTTGGTTCCGGATTGTAAACATATTGGTGTGGGTGTATAGTCGATTGATGAGATTGTGAATGACATGTTCACTAATGAACATGAATTAGAATATTATAGAACGTTAAAATAGGACAAAATTAGAAGAGAGAATTTGTTCAATTTAATATTACATTCGAATTAATAATAACAATGTCGAAATAAATAAAGTCCGACTTTGATGTGTATTAATTAAAATTTCATTAAACAACAAATATTTTTTATCGTAAATACTATTTATACGGCTGTTTTTTTCCAATATAACAATATCACATAATTAAGGATTGTATGTTAAATAAACGGAAATAAGGTGAAAGACCCTCCACTTAATTGGATTCTATCCCCTTCGATCATGTTTATATATCAATTTTCGGATAATTGTCCTATAATTCGTTGTACTATCTGTATGTCGTCGATATACAGTATACAGGATTAGTCATTTGAAGCTACAATTTACGTATTTTTAAGAGAAACGAAACACAAGGTATTTCAACCGACAATCGCCTGGCGCATCCACCAATTTGCATAACATATGTGTATAAAATACAGGATGAATCCGCCTAAGCTACAGTTTTCGTATTTTTTAGAGAAATGAAACAACAACACAAGGATAGAGAGTACTCTATCTAACAATGACTTGATAGCAAAATGGGCCGAAATGTGTAGATTATGACAATAATTTTTACATTTTCGAAAATCGTCATTTTCATTGGAATAAATCGAACACTTTTCGATGTTTAATATATTTTAATTAATTTTACTTAACCTACTTTTAAAGGTCACTTGCACTGTCTATCTTGCCTTGACATTGAATTCATTGTCAGATGTGCTGACGTGTGCATCAGTTCGTTCAAAGTACGTATTCTCAGTTTAACCACGTATGATTCAAAGAAGCCATTGACCTGTTTAGAAATAGAATTTCTATTTAAATGTTCTTCGAATATTATTTTTTTCAATGAAAATGACGATTTTTGAAAACGTAAAATATTATCCTAATCTACACAATCCGGAGTTTCAGCTGGAGCGGTTCTTTGCTCATTTTTGAATAGGTTTTGATAGATATTGACCGCTTTTTTATTTTAGAAACGCTTTTCTCTATAAGGCCCATTTTGTTATCAAGTAATTTTTAACAGAGCATTTGTTTCATTTCTCTAAAAAAATCTGGAAACTGTAGCTTCAAATGACTAATCCTGTATTATTATATTGTTGTTGCAGACAAATTTGGTTAAATTTAAATTATAATTCCTATATATAATCAACATTTCATTTGATTAAATCACAACCATTTTTTCTATGTATTCTACCATTTCCTATCTAGTCTTTGATATTTCCTTTATCGTGTGTTCTAGTTGAGTTCTTGACATTCAATTGGGAACAATATGAATCGATCATGTAACGGAGATAGGTGAGGTGTGACAAATTCGTTCACAGATCCAACTGAGGTTAATATACGTCCGTTTTATAGACAACGTTTCCTTTACATTATGATATATCGTTTTAGAAGACAAAAGCTATATCAATTTTCAATGAAAAAAAATTTGATGAATATAGCAAAGGATCAAATGTTTTGACAGGATAGTAAATCAAATTATAGATAGAAAAAAAGTAAATACAAAAAAAATAAAACAACTCACCTTATAAGCACCTAAATCTTCTACTAAACAGGCTAATATAGCTTCTCTACCAACTGGTACAGTAACATTAGTAATTGGTTCGCTAAATCTCGGATTTTCTGCAAAAAAAAATAATTTAATTAATTTTTTTTTTTGTCGACTTCTACTGTTTGTTTTAATAACATTTATTATAAAATCTAGCTCATTCCCCCAAGTGCTGTAATTTAATGGAGTGTGTTAATTACTGGCTACTAGCAAACTGGAACGACACAGATTAGTAAAATGAACAAAGAGGTCAGCCTCATCCCATACAGGACTTCCTGCTGTATATCGAAAGAGTATCCTAGAACTGATACAATTAAAGGAAAATTGCTAGAAAAAAATAAATAAAAATACACTTATTACAGGTAGTGCTGGTCTATTTAATCGAAACTGGTTACTGTACGATACTATTAGTCGGTATAGTTGTAAAAAAGTGATATTACATTTTAAAATAAAAATTACTTGAATATCGCGTTAGCAAATATGGTTAATCGTCTTCAACAGTTTTAGAAGGGAAATGTAATTAAAGCAGTAATTAATGTTCCGGTACAGATGATGCCAGTACAGCCAGGTAGAACTAATAATCTCGTGGATAGTGGAAATTTTCATTAAAGATTAATCTTTAGTTATGTTTCATTTACCAATATAATTAATTTACAAAATTTTATCATAAATGAGTATATTGAATGATTGTTAAATCAGTTATACAAAATTATTGTCAATTATTATCATTAAATTGTTAAAATCTACATGAGATTTTAAAAATTAATTATTTTTAATTTGAGTCAATATTGGAGAGAAGAAGTAAGAATGTGCAAACTTTTAATAAAGGAGTTGATTTCAAATCACAAGAGACTAACAAGACACAGAACAGGGGTAGAGAGTTTTGTAAGAAGAAAAATTTATCACTGACTGATTATCGCTTAATATAATCACGATCGGAAATAAGATCAGAACAGTACTTTGAGACTATAGGGGTGTATTCAATCACTTAAGAAAAGTCTCAGTAGACTAGGTTTACGACAGAGTTAAAGACTGATAATGATAAATATATCTTGAGGAAAAAGCGTAAAAAGAGAGAAAAAAATATAAAACAACATCAAGACAAATATTCAATTATATTTAATCATTTATAATAGAAAATGGAAATACCTAAAGGAATTTCAAATATTAAATCATCTCTAATAAGTATTTACTTTAATATTGAAGCAAAACAATGTAATAAGATTGGGGCAATTACTATTTCCAATTGAAAAGAAATTCTTTGTAAATAAAAGGAATTCTTTTTAATTATTTGATAACCGATGTAGGACTAGATGAAAGAGAATACAAAGGAAAATAGAAGAAAAATGCTATAATATTACTACAACATCTGTTAGAAAGATGAAATGGAAAGAAATCCACAATGGAGTATGTCCAATGACGATTGAATACTTCGAATTGGCTTTAAAATAGTACAAATTAAAATTAATATTTGATCCAATTAAAGTCTGAATTCTAGTACTTCAGAAACTAGTGTTAACTTTCACACCCTTATTTTGGGTTTAACTACAACACAGTTTGTAACTTTCGAATAGTTAGCAGTTGTTGGAATTACATAACTGCAAGTTCTACAATTCTAAATCGGAAGTTGATTGTGTTATTTGCATGAGACGTAAGAGACCGGACGATATTAAATGTGCAATATCTGAAAGCCTTTGCAATACAATTCACAATATTCGCTGGTTATTTAATGAAATTTTTCTGTCATACTATTAAATATGAGATATAATTGTGAATAAGTGAAGATTATTATATTTTATGAGATAAGATACTTTGCAGTAAGCATCTACAGATCGACGACAGATTCATTTTAATGAACAATCACACAACCAGCTGTTTTTCTACAGTTCCGGTCTTTCGTTTCTCATCCGTTCACGAACAGTTTTCAAAATCTCCAAATAGTAAACGTAGTTGAATTTCTGATCTTGAAGCATCCAGCCAATGTGAACAGTCCCCCGAGTATTGGAGGCAACGTCGAGAGCACAGCTGAGTTCTCTACGTTGTTCAATGTTGTCGAGATCACTATGAATTTGCAAAAAAGTCAATTTTGTTATTTTATAGCCCGATCCTCTACTTCTAAACTGATCAAAGCACATCAAATATTTATGTATTTACTAAACTTTTTTTGAGCGTGTACTACTTTTCAGCGGATAACTGTTAATTCATATGTCTGTAATAACTAGAGTAACAGGATCTCTATAAATAAAAGAAGCTTATTAAGAAATCCCTGTTAAGCTTCTCTATTGACAAATATCCGATGACCTGTTATCACCTTAATTGTTAAGCTGATTAAGCTCAAACAGATGAAGCATAACAGTCTTTTTAAAAATTCACACTCAATTGCCGGGGAAATGCGATGTCACTAGTTGATTTTCAATAAATTACAAAAATTCAGATTTTTTACCTGAAGAAATGTGGATTTAGTGAGTTCAAACCGAAAGTTTTCTTTTTTAGACCAATCCAAAAAAAAATCGATTTCTTTCATCTGCTGTAAGTGTATATTTATTGATTTTTTACAAATACATCCGCAAATAAGTTGACTTAAGTTATCTTAACTTCGATACTTTCTGTCAATAGTAACTGTTTTTAAAAATTCGTGAGAAACTTAATTAATTTCGTTTCAGTAGCATTGCAGAATGTTCCGTTTTTATCATTTATGATGAATACCACTGAATTCCCATTGCGTTTTAAACATGACCATAAAAAGAGGTGAAACTAGAATATATACTGCTATTTGCTTTGTATATATTTCGATGTTAGCAAACAGGTGTTATAAAGTAGATACGTGCAATGTTGACATTTCACTGTATAGGATATACCGGAAAAAGAGAAATCAAATGTTTGAAAGTAGGTATTGTTTGTTTGCTTTTGTCTCTTCCACTATTAATGTGAACATGTGAAAAGAGACCTAAAACAATGCGATCTCATTTTGTATAAAGAACATCTATTGACAACATGAGAATAAAATGTAATGTTGAAAAGTCCAAACAGAAAAAAAACAAACTTGTACAATAGAAGAACTGGTCGACACAGTTGCCTTCAATAGATTGTTGAATAAACTTTGAAACTTTTCAAACTTCAATCGATATTTCAGAAAAGCTGCCCCGAAAACAGCAAGCCATTATATCAATAGCTGTCTAGTTGGAATGTACAAAAGTGGACAAAACCGTTTCTGCATTCTAAAATCATTTTATTGTTTATGTGCAATTAAAATTTCGATTAAAACTTATCTATCAGTTTTAATGTGCTGTCCCACATTAGAAGCTTTCATCATAGAATAACCAACAGTATTTTATTGACTGATTCTAAATGATAACCAATAACAAAACACATTCATTTCAGAAGTAAATTGTTTATACGTTCGTTTCATAGAGCTTTAATCTTTCAATCACATTCTACATATTGATCCACCCATATTATAATTCAAAATATTTACATTCTCTTGTATAATGAAACATGAGACCTTCTTGATTCAATTGTTAAGATAATGTTTATCAACCTTCAAACAATTTCTTCAAAAGTAGTACAACATAGTACGGCTATGAAAGCAACAAGCTCTTACAACAGTGCGTATGTTCTATCAAATTACTCTGTCTAACCATGTTTCAAGTTTATAAAGTTCATTTACTATGAGCAACAATAAATGTATTCGAACAAACTTTGCTCTTGTTTCGAAAATTTATATAATAGTTGACCCGACAAGAATGGCTTCAAGGCAACAACACCACCAACTTTTGTATTTGAGATATATTAAAGTATTTTGAATGAACGGAAAATTTGTTTATATAGGCAACATCAAGTTGATCAACTATGTTGAGGAACATCGAGTGGCTCCACGAAAAGTTGACTAAAGGTCGTCTAATGTAAACATAGCGCCACTTGTTGGGTTAAATTTTGATAAGCAATCCCGGTAGTCGTTGATATTGTTGCAAGTAAACTCAATAAAGTCACTATGGGACCATTATATACGACACTCCACTTTTATTACAGTTTGGATATTTCTTTAATATCAATATTTGTTGATAGTCAAAGATTGGAAAATTTGGGTATAAGCTAAAAATGGAAATGGTATCAAGGGATTTATAACAAGCAGATTAAAGTGCATATAGTATAAAAACCATGTGCGACTGAAATGTTTCAATTTGAATCGCGCGATTGAATTTGACATTTGTAGATTTAAACGGACTGTGAAAATAACAAATAGCTAATATTGTACGCAATCATAAAATCCCGAGAATGTTTCCACTTTGCGGAAGTAATATGGATTGAAATCATTGGACCGTCGGTTGTATAACAGCAGTATGGACAGACTAAAAAGGAAATTCAATTGTACAGTAGCTAACTCCTACCTACTATTGCCACAATTGCCAATATGCATATATATATAAAATATAGGGGGATAACGAACACCAAAGGCCGAGAATAAAGAAAATTGTGTTTTATTGCATTGTTTGATATTTAGATACCAGTGGTGGTAATGGGCGAAACACAACGTAGGATTTAAGGCAAAAAAAATTCCATTTCGAAGTTGATGTAGTTTTCTTTTTATATCTTCAAATCACGCCATTTTTAATTCGGTAAGCACTCGTTTCGAGAAGAATTTGATGCCGTGAATGAGCATAAAACAATTATGAACTATGCAAATCTTCTGCACCAGACATTCGGACTTTGAGTAGACAATGGAACACCACAACTGACAGTTGAATGTGATTCTTGCTAATAATAAATGAAAGACGACGTGTACTGCAATATAAAAACAACTGAAAAACAGAATAAAATCGTACAAATTACGTTTGTTAAGATGATCACAATTTTTCCATTAAAATGGGTTTATGTACTCAAGAAATATCTGATTACGTAGAAAATGTAGCTTTACTTTTGTTATTGCGTTCGTGATTTCGGTGTCATTAATAATAAAACATATAATGGTGTTCCAAATTACGGTATATTCTGATTTCCAGCTTTTGTTTTGTAAAGAAATTACAATCAAAACAATATTTTAAATAAATTCTCTTAACTGATCTTTCATTTATAATATTCTGTCCCTATACGCATACCTTTATTGAATACTCAAAAAACAATTTCAAAGCTCCAGTATGCTGAAACAGACTCAAAAGTATGTTTACAAGTACAACATTTTTTTTTTCGGTTATGCAAGGTTCCAGCCATTATTCTTTATTATATTAAAACAGTTCCACCCTAAAGAGACAGGCTCCATTTAGCTTTAATCTGACAAATGGTTTTTATTATAAATATAAAGCAAATTTTTATGTATTTTTATATATGTTGGATAATAAATATTTAAGATACCTTCAACTTTTTACCGACTTGAAAATAAATGATTATTAGTGCATATTCAAATAGGCTATGTAGAATAAGTCAATTTGAACCTCTTAGGCTTTAGTATTTAGTTATGATGATTCTACTTTCTTTGAGAAATATGAAGTACCGAAGCTATAGAAAAATTTTCAGCTTTCAACATTATGGTCTTATTACTGCTTTCTACTATATTTTAGGTGTTTATCAATAAATCATCCTTTCATAAGTCTTTCGTTAGTTTATTGTTGCCGTTTTTTATATATTGTCGTGTCATGTGGGACAGACTTACATACAAAACTATATCAAATCAGTATTCTTGCAAATTCGTCAACTTATACCTAAAGGTGCGTTCAAACCAAGTACGCAGAACTACGCCGAACCAAACAAAGAAGAGTAGCGCTAGATTGCGCAGGCTGTTTTGACAATGAACCGCACAATTTTGCGCAACTTCGAACACGCGCCAACATGATCCGCTCGGTATCGGTACTTCGGTAGATCCAACAAGAGTGTTGGTTTTGTATTTTGAAACGTTCACACCGGGCGTGCAGAACTGCAGAAATGCTCTGTCCATTGCAGAACTGAAGTATAGAAAGAACTACAGAGCGAAGTGTTAACCAGTTGACAGTCAATGCTTGGGTATGGATGATAAATTTGGCATTTGAAGGAACTGTACAACACCAACCTAACAACTTTTTTTTATTATCTTATCAATTTTATGGAGTTTTCTGTGTGTCAATAGTCAATATCCTAACCTTTAAGCAGTAACTTCAGATGTAGTAAATTATTTAGGAAAAATTGGTAACTGATAAGAATGGGTAAAGCAATGGTACATATGAGTATAACAATGGATACATCGACAGCTGCTATTAATATAGAACGAAAAAAATTAATTATTAAAAATCATTTCCCGGCTTAATCCGGTATTGCATATAATATACAGAAATCAGTGTGTGGGGGTAGAGAATGCCATCCAAATACAGCGCACACAAACAATTTCCTTTGATCTACCGACACGGGATTAATAGCGTTGGCGCATGTTCAAAGTTACGCAACTTTGCGCGGTTCGCCGTCAGAATAGGGGGAAAAATCCCGAGCTGCTCACCTTTGTTCTCCGGGCATTTTTGTGCGACGAAGAACAGAACATTTTGTTCGGCGCAGTTTTGCGCACTTGGTTTGGACGCGCCTTAACAGCAACATCGATATATCTGCGTTTTCGTGTACAATTAGTTTGTCAAAATGTTTTATGATCAATTGAAGCGATATTTGACTATCGCAATTATTTCCTGATACTACAAGCTCATTGTATGCTGAACACGAGCAAAAGAAAGATGATCCATAAAGGAACCCAAGACTTTTGAAAATGCTAATCTTCCTGAGACAATGAGAATCCTGTAGACATCTGTGCAGTTAAGTCCACTACCGCTGTTGAAAGCATTCAAAATACACTTTCTAGTAGAACAAATTAACAAATACTCTCTTTGGAATGTAAGCCAACACTCAAATATTATTTGGGATCAAAAAAAGAGCGAGCAATCTTTCCCATCGCAAACCGCTACTGTCCATATCCATATTGGTGGTGTGTTGTCAGACGTACATGAAAATTGAATTTCACATTATAATTTATTAAAATAATCCATTATCAGGCGGACAGATATTTTGACCAGTACCAACACGTATTGCAAATTTTATGAATCCGCCTTAAACTTAAATTATACAAATAGCCACTGATTATTATCGCGAATCGGATATTTGAGCTTTCAGCATGTTGTACAAACGCTTATTCAAAATTTTACGATTATCTGTTATCTTTGAAGTCGTGAAATAGGCCGTACTCAGTCTAAGGGGAGACGTAACACATAAATATATATATTTAGAGATTGTGTTCTTTAAATCAGAGTCGTTAAATTATGTTGACTGTAAGCTGAATCAACGCAAATTTATCGAACAAGCTGTATTAACAAAGGGGTATGAGTTAATGGCTATAATATCAATATTCATGGTTTATCATTCTAACTAAAATGGACTAACTGTCAGTTTCAATACGCTATATTCTCCCGTGTGTGTACCGAACATATAATGAGATCATATCAAATTATATTTTTTGTTCAGGCCTTTGTTTATTCATGTTATCGTTCACCTTTCAGTGTATATCAAAAAGTTGAAAATTCTAACTGAAAAGTAAATTTGATTTCGTTTTAGAGAATTTCAACAGCATTTCCGATACGCAAATTAGATTTAAACTTAACGGTCTGTATAGCAGACCGTCTTTCATCAACATCATCAACGTTGTCGCCAATCATCATCATCATCATCATCATCATCAACTTTATTTGTATAATATTAATTATCATGACTTATTCGTATTACCGGTTAAAATGGACGACCTAGGTAAACATACAGGCAATTAAAAACATCAAAAGCAACGCAATAAATCTTTGTTTACCTATAATCAAAAACATTTCTTTTTCAAAATCAAATATGCTCAAGTTGGTAGTGAATTGTTCAATAAAAACTTTGAATGATATTTGCACGGTTTAGTGAACAAAATACAATATAAGGATTGCTCAAATAATTTTCTTTTTGAAGTATAAATTCTATATGTAGATATATTGAAGTCATATCCGTGTGCTCGAGGACGATATAAATTCAACCGAATACAAGGATACTGTGTAATAAAACATGACGACATTATTCTAGATTTAAAATTGGAATAACCCCATATACATATATGTACACGATGGTCCTTGTCATGCGGACTACGTATTTGTACATTGTACAACTTATATCAAGTCTTTAAGATAGATTAGCATAAAAAAAATTGTATATACTAGCTTCAAGTACATCAAAAATCTACATTCATTTACATATAATTGAGAAATAAGCTATTCCATTTGAGATTTGTCCACGATAACACAGCAAACAGACACGATAAAATCATTGTGTCCTATATTTGTTAATATAGAAGTCCCATCGCAGGTGTTGAACATTTGTACCAGTTGGTGTTAGTCCACAATTTCCCTAGAAGTCGATGTTTTCAAATACATTCAATAGAGTTTCAAGTTTAAATAATCGGAACAATGTAAATTTGTCTTGTAAATATGTTAACGGTGTTTATAATTGAATTTATTTGGAAAATTTGAAATGTTGACACACATGTGTCACTACATCAAATAAAGTTAAAAATCAAATTATATTAAATATTTATGTATTTACAAATTGAATTTCAATGGAATCCTAGATTTACTCATTTGGATATAGTAATGTTTGTTATTAATATTGGATTCTTGTAATAATTTAGATTAGAACCCTAACTAGACATTTAATACTCTGATAGGCAACCAACGACTATAAATTAATTAACTTGGAAGGATCGTTAGTCTGTTAACTTGATTGAAAGTGCAACTGTTGAAGAATCATGAATCTAAAACTACAAGATAAAGCCGCAATTTTGCTCTAATATTGTCTTTTTTACAAACTTTGCATCACTAATAACTTGATAGTAAAGTGATATCACACATGATGAGTTTCTACAAGCTCATTATAAGATGTAGTTACAACCAATTTACTCTTTAGTATCATTAGAGATACTATTACGAAGTTGAAGAAATCTGTATTCCTTTACAAAACAATTTTTATTACTTGCGATACTGATAAGCAATTATTTACTGCTTCCTTTTTTCCTAACGACAGATAGAATAAACGAAGGAATTTTTGTCGTTTGAGCTTTCTAAATAGTATTTGTGAACATTTCTAGATATCGAGACACGTATATTCAAGTTTGGCACAGTAACTAGGACAATAAGTAAATAATGAGGCAAACTAAAAGAAGAAAAACGGCTGCACGTAACTCTACGGTAATGTTATAGGTACTTGTAGCTTACAGTATCTTAAAGTCAAGTAGTTATATTCAAATTTAACTTTACTATATTAGCCATGTGTACGAATAATTTAATAGTTTGTAATGTCGATAAGTGGCTCTTAAGGTAGTCGTGTTTGTTGTACATAGCTACTTCAATGTGAATACATTAATACAACAAACGATGATCGGCGTTTAGCACTACTAACGTTAAATATAAATACTCTTGCTGCATAATTCAATCCTAATTTGATAGTACATTGCATCTATTTGGATTCAGTTAATTTGATTTTGAGGCAGTAAAAGGAGCAACAATCGATTCAGACAGGTCATCTAGGGACCGGGACAGTCTTATAGCCTTCGCCTGAGTTGAAAAGAGATGGCTGGTAGAAGCTTTATAAAATTACCCATCCACAAAACTGTCCTATGTTCCTAGATGAAATGTTTCAACCTGTATATAGTTGTCTTATTTTACTGTTGTCGCTCTTAAGCCAAGTTGGCCAAATCTACATTAGTGCATTACATAAGAGACGTACACCCAATCGTTGTTTGTCTTGAGGAAAATTTGGTGAATATTATTTTAAAACCTTTATATAACACTGAGACTGTAATTTAAGTGAACAGGTTTCACTATAAAAAAGAGCCATCTTTTCCCAGATGCCTCATTATCATTGTTTGATAAATTTCCTTGTATATAACAATATCAGGCAAAAAAAAAACGTAGAATACATTCATCATTGTAATTAATTTTCGACCCCAAATATCGATCCAGGCAAAATTTCCAATAAACATTAGAAAATTGTATGATCATCTTGTTTGAATAACAATAACAAAAAAATATTAGGTAGGATTTTAATGTGGCCGTGCAATGTACATAACTGAAATATAGCTTTTTAATATCAAATAAAACGGGTCATAAAATTGGCCAAATAATAAAACCCCAGCAATGTTTCCTTGATACTAGATTACTGGTAGTTTTAACAAGCTGTGTAATGTAGATTTTATTAAGCGCATAATCCTGCTTAAATTTTAGGTGATATTTGGTGGTGGTTTTCTACTAAACTAAACCAACCCTCTCCTCTACTATATAATATACTGTACGGTTTTTTTTCAGGTGGTTAACATAGTTCACTTACTGAAAAGGCATAAGGTTTTATAATCTATAATCGTAAAACTAATACGTTGGAACATTTTATGGATAATTTCATCTTATTTGCGACGTGAACACACAACTATACATTCAGATTTTGACCGCAAAAAACCATCCGACATTGTGTACCTACACAGAATAAAATCCTTGAAAAAGCTAATATAAAGTTAATAGTCCCTACCTGATCGTCCAGACAATATTCAGTATGTAGGAATCGAAGGTATATCCATTTTTTGCTGTTGTCTATTTCGTGTAAAATGACAGTTTCTTTAGAACCATTTAGTTAAAATGAAATTGTGAAAATGACAAGGAAAATATTTTCCTACGTGAACAAATAAAATAAACAATTTTATAGTTGGAGCCCCAAAAAAACACAAATTTTCTTATCGTATATCATCAGTAAATATATTCACAGGTGGGTTTCTTATTTTAATACAACAACCTGAATTGATTTCTATTTTGACCCTTCTATCGTTTCAATTATTGATGGGATTTTCGTTTGAATATATATAGTTGAAGTTTCAAATATAAACGAAAATATTTGATGGCTCCTATGGTTTCATCTATATATTGCTCCATTATTATATTGGCTTCCTCAATAATTTTACCTTCATAAAACCGGTGTTTGATAAGGTAACAACAAAAGGTATATGTTCTCTCTCTATGGAAATAAAGGCAGAACAATCTAACCATTTATTCTATGTCTACTGTTTTATCAGTTGAATTAATTAATGTAACCCTTATCTTTATTATTGTAATATTTCTATATGTATTCTCTTTAAATAAACAATAAAATAGAATTAGTTTATAAGGTCACATTTATTGTTTAATTATTTAGCTAAACTATATAACTTTTCTTACTGAATATAAATGATAATAACACAAAAATGGTTAAATATTAACAAAATTTCCACACATCATCAGACAATGACAAATTACCGTCATCAAAAAAGGTCCGAGATTTTCCTGTTAATCTATGAACATTAATAATAACCGAAAATTTTCAATTTCTCTATTACAGTGAATTACATCTTTAAAGTAAGTACTTGCGATTTATTGATTTTATTAAATGTAATATTTACTAATGGATCTGCTGAGTTTAGCAAAATTGTAAGAACATCTAATGGATAGAGGGGTGGGCGGCGGTCTTGTATCGACAAATCATGTCAATAAATCACGATATTTTAGTTTTCTGATCAAATATTCTCTATTTAATACAATAGAGAGAGGTTAAATGAAAATACAAAATAATATCCTGTTACAATTTCCATTCACAACAACTTCATTAAGGAAGGACTAACTAAATTTTGATATTACATTACAATAGGATATCTAGATAAAATGTATATTATAGCAGAATCTTGTAGATGTATATCAACTTAATCGATTAACTAAAATAATAGAATTAGTCCCCAATAGGTTGAGTGAGAATTGGCACTGTAGTTAACATCATAAGTTCGTCATGAGTACAAATAAATTAGATGTTTCTATGAAAATGTGCGTTTAATATAAGTTTAAGGCAAACCCTATGTGTGTAGGTATTGTATTTAGAAATCCTGTACTGTATTGGGAGAACACAGAATCGGGCTAGCCCATGGAACTATAATACATGGACTTGAAATAGCGGTTGGGGCAGCGTACCATACCATTTTTAAAGACTGATAGCCTGTAGAGAGGTTGTCTTATTCTTTCTAACTAATCGTGAGTGAACAACCACCAATATGAGACCAGTTACCGGTCTCGTAGCACAAAATTTTATCAAATAACCATGCACAAAAAGTTAGAAAGAGACAACTCACCACCTCGCTATTCCCTGTCTTTAAAAGTTGTTCTGTACGACACTCAATTGTTTAACATAGAGATTAGGAGCAGACCTGAGATCGACAATCATTTTTCCAAATACATATGTATTTGTATTGGAAAAAGTAGCACTAGTGGTGAATCCGACAATTGCGCTAGAGTCCGATTGTTATCTTATTCAACGGAATTGGTTAACAAATGCCATTTGAATCAGTGTAGAAAAATTGCCAATCCATTGTTTGTTACATTCGATACTCCAGCTTGAAGGACACACTAAGAAAATGGAAGCTTGAAGTTTGTTGCAATTTTATACACTTTATACCGCTGAATTCGTTGTATACACGTAATGATCATAGACGAGATTCTGTACCATTCCATTAGGATAATCAAACCTTATGAGACTTTAGAGTTCAAGCAGAATTTTATAGATATTAAACGGATTTTTCTTTAAATTTAGGGAAATTTGATGTGATCCAGCTTTATAAAAGCGTTCGCTGAAGAGGACCAAACTATTTATCAAATACTCAAGGTGGAGTAGTCATTTGTAAAGAGAACGTTCGGATGCTAATTTTTGAATAACGTCCTTTAGAGGCCTCCTTCACGATCCCAAACAGTAACACATCCTTAATTCTGTGTTTAGCAGTTAGCAAGCCAATAAGAACCTACGCAAAGTACCTGAACTGCACCTTGAATTATACTAAAACCTTTAATACCTCAAGTTCTAACCATATAGATTAATTACCTCAATACGACGCTTGCTTTGTTTTGGAGTATGCAGGCAATTCCGACCTTAACTGAAGATTATGACCTTAAAAGTTACACCATCTTTCAACCATAGTTGAAATTGATTTTGATATTTTGGATGGAACTAAACAAAAGCGTTCAATGTAACATAGCTCTTTTAGGAACGGTTGCAAATATGAATTGGATAACATGATTAATAATTGTTAAAATCGAACTTGGACTAAATTAGTTGGTGAATAATTTACTTCTGGAAACAAATAGTAATGAAAGTTGTTAATTAAATAAAACTGAAATAGGAAAACTTAATATACCTCACATTAAATCATTTAAACCTTAATTATAATCTACGTATGATAGTCAGTAAACTTTATGAAATTAACATGAATGTTTGATTTAGTCATAAACTGTAATGGATTTATAAAATATTCTACAATATTCCATTCATATGGACGAACAATTCAAACAATATCATTTGAAAACAAAATCGTTGATTTCATTTTTTGAGGGGTGCTTTTTTCTTTTAACTTAAATCTCTATACTCAATGTGACTGCATTAATCATTCTGTGAATGCTTTCCTTTCAGCTTCTTAACATTTTTTTTTTTTTGTTAGTCTAATTAAGTTTTTTAATAAATATGCAGATTGGTAATTTTTCATAAGAATATAGCAGTATCTAATATAAATTACGTTTCATTTTTTATTGCAAACAAAAAAATTAATTCAATTATTTGTAGAAAACGAAATCATTTTCCAACAATGCCGCTACAGAAAATTACTGCCTTTTTTTGTACAAAACTTTTTATATAGGGCGAAAAAAAATGTGTAACAATAATTTTCACGCTCGAGCAATAGAAATAATAATTATCCTCACTTGTCTCATGTAACCTTTAGTTTGAATTGTTATTAAAAAATTACATAAAATAATTACTTCCTCAACTATTCACCGGTTAACTATAAAAAGTTGATAATCATCGATAGTGGAGATGCAGTCCTCAGCTACAAATCAACATGTGTACTAGAATTGCTTTTATTGCCACCATTTCAATTATTATTGCGGTAAGATTTCTAATTATTTGTAGCAATTTTATTAAAAAACTAAAAATCATCACTATTATCAGCTTGTTATAGCTGAACCACCACCCAGACCACCACCACAGCCCAGTGGTAGTGCTGGGGAACACGTTGGCGGACAGTTTGGAGCACAGAGCAGTGGTGGAGTTGGGCTACGATCAAAAGTAACAGCTAACCTTGGTGTAATGAGAACTGCAAGCTGTCGTAGAGGTAGTACTACTACCACAAGCACTAGTGAGTACTTTGTTATTGTTATCTTCTTAATTATTGCTAATATTGAAATATTTCAGCAACCGCAGCTACTACCGAATAAAATTAATAGACTAGTTAAAACTAGTTATGTGTATTAAATAAATAGTTGAGCACCATATTTATAGGTTTTTTTTTACATATTTCCCTTTTGCACTTTATTGTCTATTGGCCAATTTCCATATTAAGTGCACAAATAAAATAGGCAACATGAACGATTCACACCGCTTTTTCGCTTAGCTTGTGTTTACTCAACAGTAAATGCATTGTTTATCCCTAGAGGAAACTCATAAATGTGATCCAATCATCTCCCCTGCGTCATCATCATTTTCAACTAGTGTGTAACAGTGAAAATACTATAGTAACCTAATAGGTGTATCTCTATATATATATAGAGAGAGATATATAGAGTTTAGATAAGGGAAAGACGTGCTTCACTATTTGGCTAAAACTTGTACGAAACTAAATTTGTAAATGTTCATATGAACATTTTGAACTCACGTTCCATACCTATCAACTTCTTATACATTAAAATATAGTGGAAGACCAATATTATTATATAAATGTACCGAATCCGTGACATACGTGAAAACTTCTTTGCTTTTATCAGTCTTTCACTATTTTGGCACGTAGAAAGTTTTATTTTGTCAATATTTTATTTTTCGGTTCTTGGCTCCTAGTACTTACTTGCAAAAGGTCCAAATCTATAAGATGATATAAATTATCATTTATAGTACTACGACAGTATCAAGGACTGTCAACCTACTTCGCTCTTTATAGGACTGCTCGACCCGATGCTCATACAGGCGACCAGTAATATCACTGCCATCTTTATATCTACCAGACCGTTAGATGACAGTTGGTCCACAAGTATCTTGATTTTGAATCCGCCATGTTGAAATAGAATCACCAGTGACGTCATTCCACTACATAATGGATTCCCATAAGATCAATCAATCCTATAGAGAGCGCAACGGGTTGACAATCCTTGCGACAATATCAGGAATGTCCTATACGCTTTATCATTAGTAGCACGAGTGAGTAAGTATGAGTGTTATTCAAGAGTAGTAATTTAAGAAAGTTTAGTTACACCAACCTATTTTCACCCGTTTCATCCAATATAACGGTTGATCTAAACTATACGGCCATATTGTGCGTAAAGACGTTATCTATGCAGAAAATAGTAGTGACTTCATGACAGATGCTACATTACGTGTATATTTCAATAAATTTAAATAAATTACCTTCAGCATCCCCATCAACCATTTTTCTAGCATATTGAAAAGTGTAGAATATTTTCAAACATAATGTTAGAAAAACTGAGACAATGCACTTTTATCTGGCACTTTCATACTCTTTTCTCATTTGAACACGGAATAAAACGGTATGCTAATCAAGAATCATCTGACCTATTACTTTCGGCTTCATAAATTCTGATTGACTAACACTGTAACATCTTGAACGTTTTGTTTCATGTGTGTTTTTTTATTATCAAAGAACCAAAGTATATAGAACGCTAACATACTTTGAGTAACTTTGTTTACGAATTGATTAGAATTGCAATAAACAAATAATGGGTCTATGACAATCTGAGGATTCTTCAAATTATTAAAACTATTGAAACCTTTATTTGAACTTCCAATGGTAAAATGCGATTTTCAGAATTTTAGAATAGTAGTCTGAAAAGCAACTGTAAATTAAGGAATTTAATTTTGCCGTTCAGACATACAAAAATCGAACTAATGTAATTTTTGTCCCCTGTTATTGGTATTGCATACAGAAAGCATTTATGCATGTATATTGTTCATAATGTAGAGATTTCGAATAGGGAAACAGTATCAAAGTGGAAGCGATAAATTCGTTTTTAATTTCCAATGGAATAAAACAATATTTCATATTTTTTTTGTTTGTTGAACCCCGGGTCGGGACACTTTAAATATATACTAAACATAAAATATACAACTGTTGTTGGGATAAAAAATTGTTTGTTAACCTTTTTTCTATGAAATAATCAATAGAAATCATATTGGAATCCTTTGCTTTTAAAAATAGTCCATAAGTATGAATCGCTAATTTTAATTTTGACTTCCATTTCAAGTAGAAAGCTTCGAGGTAAGTTTCAAGAGCAATTAGTCTAACAATAAGCACAGTTTTGTAAAGTTAAGTTTTCAATTAATTTACCAATTAATTTGAAAGTTAAAAAATAATTTCCTAAGACTATTCAACAAATTTCAAGTGAACACATAATACAACAACGTATTTAAAATTATTAATTCACAATCACATATCTGCTCTAATTAGAGGAAACTTAATTAGGCAACACATATTTATAGTAAATCCTCTACATGCTGCTTCAAAGAAACATTGTTGTGGTTCGAATGCTCCATTACTATTCATTAAAACATTTCACAAGTGTGCAAGTAAACATTAATGCTAGTCGTACGATATTTGCCAAAATTCTTCCACGTGAGGACACAATTTTGGATTTGAATTTTCAGTAAGCGGTCTAGGGACAAAGTGTTCTATAAACCAAGTCACTGTTGTCAAAAAGTCGGGTGCCTTAAGGTGCCTCGTTTTATCACATGTATCCCGCACTGTAAAGTACCTTCTCAGTGTTGTAATCGCACTGTAGCATTGCAATGCTGATTTTTTTTGTTTTCACTTCATCTAACCGCTTCGCACATATTTTGAATTCGGTACCACGATATACTTTGTCAGTGTCAGGTTCGTAGCGTATCATCAGCGACAATATGAGTTCCTACCGTATGTAAAAAAAAGAATGTGGAAAATTGATAGAGATGAAGCATCGACTACCATGAATTATGTAAATGATGAGTAGAAATTATAGCGATTATTCAATACCGTAACGTGAATATTGAAAAACCCAATTAATTTACCATCACGTTCACGTAACTGACGGGTCACTGATATGTGTGATTGAAAATGACGGTGGTTGTGTTTAGTTTACCAACAGTGTAATGTTGCATACTGAAAAATACTGTCCGGATTACACGGATATGTGCACTACTGAAATTGACCAGACATCACGATACGTCACTGACCTACCTAGTCCAATTTAGTAATTATGGACAAAATGTAATTGTTGATTTTTAAAATACACTCATTTCCACTACAAACGACCGGTGAGAGACAACAAGTAATGTTGATTAAAAAATATAATATATTCATATTTTGCTGACATTGGAATAGTAGAAAGTAGAAAGCGCTGTCAGATGAAATTAACATATCACATAAAAATAAAGTTGGTGTTTTTATCTGTTGGTGCAATGATATCACCTTAACGGCCATATCTTCAACTCAAGTGTTGTCAAAGTACAGACAAACATCTGAATAAATGGAATTTGTGACTGTACGTAAATTACTATAAAACAGAGTAACAATAACGACGTCGACGATGGTAAAAGAGGAAATAGAAATACGAATATAATCAAGAAAAGATGACGTTAACGTACATTAGAGAAAAACTCCGATTGTTGATTTATTCGAGTCAGTAATTAGTTTTGACGTATGATTAGTTAATTAATTTCCAAGTTTTTTTTATCTATTACTTACTTATTGAATTGGTAAATAATGATGATCAATTATTGTTAACTTTAACAATTAAGAAATGAATGACATTTTATTCCAAATAATACAATTACAATGTTATAATTTAATAATTTAAAGACATCAAAATGGTTAATTCAAGAAAATCTAAAGAGAATTGTAAATTATTAATTTACTAAAAGCAGATAAAGATCGTCAACAAAATTGTCAGAATTAAGTGGGTAGATAATTCGAATAATTAAACGCCTACTTTAACAATCAAAAAAAAAAAAAAAATGAAACACGATAATTGTTCATATGCTAAAAACAATTAAATCCATTTAACAAGACGGCAATACGCAACATTATCGAATTGTCAGTCCGATTACGTAAGTTCTAATTAAGTAACAGTCGAATTATTTATCCAAATATTGACAAGCCTTTCAATTGACCTTTAAATGTATCGTTAGATAATTGTTATCATTTCTTAAGGACGCAATTAAAATTTTATGGTCAACAGTAGTTGATTATTCAGAATAGAGCACTAAATAATAAAACCGGCTATAGACTTTCATAGATTTGTATACAGGATGAATCAGCAGAAGCTACAGTTTCCGTACTTTTTTGAGAAGCGAAACAAAACCACAAGGATAGAGAGTATTCTATCTAAAAATGAGTTGATAGTAAAAGGGGGCTTATCGATAAAAACGTTATAAAATAGGAAAATGGTCAATATCTCTCAGAATCTATACAAAAATAAGCAAAGAATGTGTGGATTATGGCAATATTGTTGCGTTTTCAAGAATCGCCATTTTAATCAAAATTATTAGGCAGCTTCTTTATTCTAATCTTTGCACCTTGAAATACCAACATTAAGATGTTGATTTGTTGTTGGTGTCAAACAACAAATCAACAATTCAGTTAGAAATTCCTAACAAATAATTTATCAGTAATTAGTTTGTAGTATTTATGGTTTATGAAAGTCAAATCTATATTTTATAAAGAAAAATATTATCAATTATCACTATTTTTTTTTATTACAAGAAAACTGGTAAAAATTCAATAAAACATCAATTAAAACTAGAGGATATGTCCAATTCTGTAGTTTTTTTCCAAAATTAATCATGAATGGGCTACAAACATACACCATTAGCCTATTTTAATAAACAATAAATAATAAATTACAATAAGTAGTACGCTATATATTCCACAAAATCATTGATTTCCAATTACATATATACTCTGTCAACTTTAACTTGGTCGACTCGGCTTTACTTATCGTTAGTGTAGTAAAATAGGCCGTAAGGTAAATAATGCTGGAAAATTACGTAAGTCACGTGGTGTTTGTCGAAAACTCGAACATGATAAGTCAACTCGGATAAATCTAAGCACACACTATAAGCCAACTTTCTGTTATTTTATTTAAATTGTTAACCTATTACACGTGTCTACTGTACCAAAATTATCAATACTTTGACATTGTCAGATTGTATTGTAAATATTTTAAATGTGGAAATCTATAAATAGATAGAATTAGTTAAATGGAGTAGGTTGAATTTTGATTGATTGATTTGTATCATTGTTTAATATTCTCAAATGTTAACTGGCCCTTGATATAGGGTAAAATTTGTAACAAATAGAATAAAAATTAAAGGTAGAAAAAAGGGTGGACAAAGTTGCAGCTCAACCGGATATAATTTCCATTAAAATTTTATTGTCAACATCAACTGTATATATACAGTATGAGATGGTTTATGAATTGCAAGGAAAGATTGATGCTCATATTATTATTCCTAAAGTTCATGAATTCAATTTTATTAAAAACACAAACAATTCTGTGCAAGTTTCTATCTTAATATCAATCTTGAGCCAGCCTACAAATCGAGTTATAATTTGATTCATCTCATTTTGAGATTAGTAACTCTGTTAGAATTTGTATAAAATGAGCATCATAAGGAACTAACGGTGGATATAATTAACTCATCAGAATTCATCCAAGTAGAAAAGCAAAACAACCCAACAATAACAGCGACTTTTACCAAATTGACTGAGTTATCATCGAAATAACAAATTATAGCTATTTGGAGAACCTTAAAGATTTAATAGGGCAGAAGCTACTGACCATTTTCGCGAAATTCGTCTGAAACAATAGAGAAACTTTATGACTCAAAGATAGGACTCATATCTTATCGACAAACATTCATATCTTTATGGACAGCCAAGAACCAAAACGGCTAAAGCTGTGATTTTGTCCAGATTTCCAGCGTTCCAATGACTGTCATCAATGCCGCTAATGCTTCTGGATTCATTTTATATTGAGCGCTTTTCACTTAACAACTTCAGATGGTTCAAGTAAAACATGTGAACGTAACGGCTGGGCGTCACTACTAGACGCTGGACGTCGCAACGAAATCACGCCCTAACGATTCGCATTTCTTCGATTTCTTTTGGATCGCAATTAGGAGAAGATTAGGCGTTGGAGATGCAAATCATGATACAGGATTGTTTAGAATCTCGCTTAACGTTTATTAAATACTGAGAATAAGTATAAGAATGTATGATTATGAGGAAGGATGGATAATTTCAATTTTCTAGATTAGATGCATTTTTAGACTAGGGTTATCAGGGATTTCCAACAAAATATGAGAATCGGTATGCTCATTATTTTCTTTAACAAATTGTTCGTTTTATGACTGTAATTTGCATGTAAACTACATAAAGTTTGGTAAAACAAAATCTTTACAAGACAAACAACCAACAATTACCTTCACTTAGTAAACATACCAAATATAAATTTGGGAAATTAATGAAATTTCAAGAAATATAAATATTTTTTGATAAAATATCAAATTTTTATTTTCTATCTATTTTTATATGGAAAAAGCTAATTTTGTCGTACTTTGAAACTTTCAAAACATAATCAATTAAAATGTGGAGAATTCTAACAGTTTTAAACAGTTCAACATTAAAAGAAGATTAAATTTGGTCCATTAACTGCTAGAAAATTGACACCTGTCGTAAATTCACCTGAAAAGAAAACTAGAGTGTTATCTTGTTAACCCCAACAACCCCAAACGGTCCAATTAGGTGAGGGTAACGGAGCGGTAAAAGCAACGTGAGGGTTATGAATGGGAGCATCTCATGCGTCTGGACCAATATCTTATAATAGTTATAACAATCTCAAAATAAAATGGTAGGCTGTGTTCGATGCTGCTTTATTTTTTTTTTTTTGAACACTTCCTATAAGTTAATCTACGGAACAAATAGCTTTTGTTGTGACTTTTTGCTGAGCTTTTATCTATTTTTCCTAAATTCACCCTGTTTAGCTCTATTTATTACAAATCGTAAAAAATAATCGTAGTATTAGTGATAATTATCGATTGATGGAAAAAAAAAATGGACGGAAATGGAGCATAATCCGGAATTGTTATTTATTCAATCAACCCCAGAGTGGTGCAGAGGTATAAAACCCGACCCTTGGTCGAATTTTTATAGATCTCATATTCAATCCACCTACATATTTCTGTATATTGTTGAACACTATACACGCAACTTTCAAATTTTCTACAATAAAAAAATAACTCGCTAACTATAAACTAAAATAACAACAACAACAACAAAAATATTTTGAGATAAATTTAGAATATTAAGTAGATTTTGTTTTAATTCTCACCAAGATAATCCGCTGTTGATAACTTTGCAATTGTTGAAACTATTAAAAGTCCTATGATGAAAACGTAAAACAGACGTCTACGTTGCTTAGCCATGGGACCAAGCGCCGGATCCGTACCGATGCCACATACCGACTGAAAACTGACGCTGCCGACGTCTATAGAAAACACGCTGGCGCCCGTTGCGACGACAACGACAACAACAGTAACGACGAATATGTTGTTTTGTACATGATTTTGAAACAAAACAGCGCTTGCGTTTACAAAGATTTACTTCTTATTCATAAACGTATTATTTTGACTTTGAAATTCTGTCCATCAACGTATACAAAACTGGATCAAAATGTTAATAAACATAACAATGTTGACAAGAGTTGGTGAGTTGTTAAATGGTAGTTGGTGACTGTGAACAACTTTGAGAGAAAACAAGAGAATGCCTCCATTAGCACGTCTACTATTTATTGCGGTTGAAATAACGTGCGTGTCACCCGAAATACGAGCCAAGGGGTATTTGAAGAAGAATATTACATACAAAGGGATTGCAAGGATTGAAATAGGTCTTATCAATTGTCGCATTTGTAACACAGTTGATTGGATGACTGGAACAGGCTTGATAGAATTGTCACTTTTTTTATTTTGAACCACAAAAACAATACCTGTGTTAGGTTTAATAAAGCTCAGAAAACTCAATGTTGAAAAGCTTCAATTACAAATCCTATACGAGAATCGTACAAGATTTCTAACAAGCACAACAGTATAATCAATTCTAATCAAATGCTCTAATTAGAACATTAAGTGAGAATCTTGTTGAACAAAGTCATAACGAAAACACACATTATCCATTTCTGTGATTTTCAACATTCGTACGCTAGCAATAATATCCAACCACTTTCACAATGATTACGTCCTAATTTGTGGTGAAATATTTAATTTAATATACCTGCTCCAAAAACCGATCACGCTCAGTTTAACCATACACCCAGTGTTGGTTAAGCGGCGCTTTTTGCTACGTGAACAAACAAAGTATGTTTGTTACGCGATCGTAAATCTACTGGAAAACACAATGAATTTTCGCTGATGCTGCTTGACTATACTGTAACTGAACAAAAAAAAAAATATATTAAAAATGAACAGGATATGGATTTTTCAGATGATCACCAACACTATATAGTTGATGTTCAAAAGAGAATAAACCCTAATTTACATCATGTTATTAAATGACAGCTGAATAAACATGTAAATAAAGTATAACCATATTGCTAAATTTGCTTACAAATCACATGGATAATTAACAAGAGTTTATTATTTTGAATAGGGATTTTATGCAGAGTGAGGGATATCCGTCTGTATATATACTTGAGGAACGATTACTGCTGCGTTTGCTTTTGTTGTGTTTACTTAAATCAAGCCTATTCAGTTGAATTAGAACACTTTCGATAAAGAGACACTCACTAATTTTCTTATATACTTCCCCCTTTTTTAAAGTTAATTAGAAAATTACCACCACGAAAACGCAACCATACACCTACTGTGGTGATTATTATCAGTAAAAAATAAAATTTATTAAGATTCTGATATCAGTTGTAAAATTTAATTAGATTACAACGATAATGTCATGTAACAGAAACTTATGGACAATCGTTGTTTAGTATAAACTTCACAGCAAAAGTGTAATCATTTTGAAAGCTATTTTCTTCAGTAATTCTTCATTTCGAGACAGATATAGGTGCTACAAACTAATCTGTCATAAACTAGTTTTGATGCATGTACCAAGAAACTCTATAACTGTTAAGTGGATAGAAAGACACGCCTAGAGCGCTTCATGTATACGAATACAACTTGTGATTTGCACTGCTAACACCAAAAACTCACGTATCATCTTGTACAATCTGCTCAGATCTCTAGTAGTGCATCTTGTATGTCCAAACTATTTCCACTCAAAGTGTATCGATTCAAATAATTCAAAAATCAGATCAATAATAATCGTTTCTGTCATCAGTGAACATTCATTGGAGAAATCATAAAGGAGTGTACACGTGCAATTTTCATATATGATAATAAGCGTTCTCTGATATGTATGTATGGACTTTGTATTGTCCTGAAACACAAAACAATACAACGATAAACCATATTAACGTACACATCATTGCGATCTTAATAATAATGGTAACGCTGTTTAATACCACCGGGATATTCCGAACCTAATCCGCTCATGATTGTAATATGAGTCGTGTGCAATATTAAATAGTGGCTTGTACACTATTCAGTCGACAAACATGGAGAAGTCACTTTTGTTACAGGCGACTCCTCCCTATCTATGTATGATCTTGTAATAACAAGTATAGATTGACATTTTGATATGTATGTGGGATCGTTAATAATTGCTTTTAGATGTTAATTAGCGATACAAGTGAATTGATTAATTAATTAAATTTGATTCGTCACGTCTTTTCACAAATATTCATTATGATAGACTATATGTATCCGTTATAAATGTAATTCTAATACTATTGATACGTTTACGAGATAGATTTACCCTATTTCGCTATATTGTTATAGGATTGGATCGAATATATTCGCAAATGAGATGATAATGATCATTGTTATACCTAATGCAATACCTGCCCCAATGCAGGCTAACGAAGCATAAATGCAATATAAATCCAAACTAGACGTATGCATTTATATGGTTATTAAGAATAGACGGTTGTATTAATGATAGACTAGGAATGAACGATAATTATCTGAAACCAACAAAGACTGAGGTGAAATCTTGAACCTATAGTCAGTTATGAAGAATACAGCAAAAGTCTCCTTAGCCCGGTAATATTTAGCTTAGTACTAGATTATTCCTTAATTCAAAGGCAAAAGATTTGTAGATAGAAGCGCAATGAACGATCTTGGGAACTGTAAAATTTTTAAACTGAACGACAGTCTGATATCGCTTGTTGTGTTTCTTCTAGCTCAAATGCTTATCCAACCAGATTTGCATTAAAACTATAAGAACTGCAAAATCCTTAAATTTAAGCTGTTTGCGTTCCAATCACCACTAGAAATGTGTGTTTTGGACTTGAAGATACACTATGTACCCTACATTGCTACCTCCTTCATACCACTCAAGTACGTGACAGCTCGTAGGAGTTGCCACTTTCAAGTAGTGGTCACTACAGTTATTCAACCTAAAAATGAACAGATGGAAGACGAAAACGATATGAATTATTCATTAATTGCAACCCGATACATTGTGTTCTTGAATGCTGATCGTGAAACTTTCATTCATTTCCTGATTCCATTTGAAACTTTAAGTTTAATGCTTAAGAAAACTTTAAGTTTTCGTAATAATATTGTTGATATCATAGAAAGTTCATTATATTCCAATGTGAAACAACAATGTTATTCTAAGTAGTTGTTAAAACTCATAACGTAATATATAAAATTGTTATCGTTGACAATGTAAAAATTCATTAGACAGTAATTCTTTATTTATGGTCGTTTTGGGGATCTAATGGCATTCTATTACAAGACAACAAGACTATTGGTGTAACAATGAACAATCTTCTTTATAACAATATTAATCTTGACATACTGCCGGAGATAATAAAGAGCGTTTCTCATATACCATATGGGATCTATGAATTTGGACAACTCCCGCCCAAAATACCAACAGACTGAAAATCTTTTAAATTAGTAAATTTTCGTTTGACAAATCAGAAAAATTAGAAATGTGCACGTGTTTTGACTTCTTATAAGGTGTCTGTACGATGTACGATTAATTGTAATGAAAAATCGGCCTGCTTCTCTATTTCAGAATTTTGAGTTAATCACAACCTTAGTCTACCATTTAAAAAAATATATAGAAATGTTGAAATTATGAAATTCTTATGGGAATTGTTGTTGACTTAAGAACAAATCAAAATCGGTCTATAGCAACCAATATGTAATTTACCAATATATCCGATTGGTTTAACGTTATACATTTCTAATATTACACTATTGTCTCACATTTCGTGAACATATATCCAATGTTTATCCACTTCAGTTTGTTATGAATTATTTATGTAACTATATGATCTGATACATGATTATTAGAATCTCATTTTAGTACATTCAACCATCATTATATAGTAAATTGTCTATAATTACGTTAAAACTCGAAAATTTCCACCAACAACTCTTTTGTCTTTTGAAGAGAGTCAATTTTCCCCAGTAAGCATACTAAAAAAAAAAAAATGATATAAAGATGATTTAGTAGAAGAGGAAAATCAATTGTCAGTACTTCTTTCATTCGTCAGATTATTTCCAAACAAGATCCACTATAATTATGGGTATTTTAAAATGTTGAGCGTATCGGGAAAGCTCTTATTGCTAATTAACTACTTAAAATTGAATTTAGGATTTACCGCACATAGTTATTTCGAGAGAAAAAAAAAATAGAGGTGGAAAAATCAATAATAAACGGTGCAATTCGTTCATATCTAACAGCTTTTCTATAGAGAATGAAACATTTTCTATATCCTGGAAAATTATTATTATTTTATTAATGCTAACTTAATTAACACTTTCATGAAGCGATTTTTGTATTTTCTTTTACATAGAATTAATTGTCCTTTAATTATGCAGTAAGGGTTGATATGTTATATTGTTTAAAACTGGCAATTGTGATGACGTGATTCCGTCACGCATATCCTCCGTCTGTTGCACCTTATTGTTCCTCTTTTTATTTTTATTTTTTCAGTTGTATATAAACAAAAATAGCTCAATCTTGATTAACTCTTGAGTTTAGCAATAACGAACATACAATAATATTAACACATCACGCTAACGTCGAATAAATGATAACGAATATATGGACGGTGATGGAGGCAATGATGAGTGGTAATAGTAACAATAATAATAATAATAATAATAACATTAATGTGTAGTAAGGTTAACAAATACAGTATTCAACTGTAATGGCGCCTATTCAATAATAATAGTAAACCTCCATCGAATTATCTTAATTTTATCAGTACACTACGTTTAGTTAACTTTAACGATAAAGTCAGTTTTGAGTTTGCAAGAGCTATGATGACAGATGTCTTAAGAACTGCAATTATTCGAGAATTATGATCACTTATGCTTCAAATACTTGCAGATATGTAACCGCACATGAATTTCCCTCTATAAGCTTTCATTATTTGATGCAATGAATCATTGCGGCACGTTAACACAACATTTGTTACATCAAACAGTTTGAGGAACTCAACTTGGAATTAATCACGAAATTACGAGACATGAAGCCCTTTACTGGTAGTGGTGGTGGTGGTGGTGATGGTGGTGTATGCATGCAGTTATATAGAACGCCTCGACGCCATACAATTCCCTACCCTTTACGTCTCTTCATACCATTGCAAAGTAAACGTATAAATTGTAATTAGAAAAGTTTCCGTATGTCAATAAAAAAGACGGTTCGTGACGGCTATCATAACTCAATGAACGAGCAATACAAAGGCTAGTCTCTCTACCAATACCCATATACATATAATTTGTAAGGCTACTAATGAGACGGCTATCGCTGCTCTCTCAGACGATCATATCGATATATAAAAGCAATGTTGGGGCAATAAAAACCTATTTACATACTTTAAGGAATAATAAAATGTGTGTGCGTGTAGTTGATTTTAGGGTTGATGTATTTTAAAAATACGGTAAAATGGTGCTGTTATCGTTCAGAAATTGGCAACGTTGTGTGGTTGCCGTCAATACTTATTCATTTATACTTATTTTTCTTTTATTATCGTTTTTTGTTGTTTCTTCCTTCTTTTTTTCTTTTTTTTTTTTTGTCGAGAAATAACCATAGTTGGTATTGATGTTTAGATTGCGAGATTCTTGCGGAACCTAAATATTCCGGTAGAATATGTTCGTGATTTCTGGTTACACGCCATTCGTCTTAATGATACCTTTACCGGGGCCGTCAACGACATTAATGTGACTTAAACATGTATATTGGAACTGTTACTTTGGTCTATTCACATTAACAATAAATAAATACAAACTTTCGTACCTTCTTCCGCAATATAATAGCCATACTATTATTATAATTGTTATAGATTTTATTTTTGTTTGGCACAATGTATTGTAGTGAACGATGACGCTATACATCATTGGAATCAATTGCTGATACACAATAAACGTACGCTTTATATATATATTCAATAGAATTAATTGTTAGGGAAGCTTTGATTTTTCAGTATGACACGTGTAGGTACGTTATAGACTATTAAATTTTTCGAACGAATGCAATGACAAACGGTTTTACAACCCGCACTATGATACCCATCTTCCGGATACTTATGTAAAAGATAATAAATATTCACAACGTTATCTTTATAATAAAAGCTCTAATTTTCTACACAACGAAAACTGATAAATTTCACTTTCAAAATAACAGATTATAAAAATTTACATATTCCACCTGTATTCCCATTAAATTACAGCAACATTTTCAATTTGATTCTTTTTTTGTTCGATTTGATAACACTATCTCTCAATTTAACAACAAAACGAAATAACAATAAATTATTGACGTAAAATAATAAATAAATATCAGTTCTTTGTTACGTTTGAGTAAGGTATAAGGGTATTTAGATAAGGAAACAACAATAATTCATGTCCTGTCATTTTCGTTGAACTAAACTAGAGTCTCTCGCATTAATCATTTTAAATTGATTAAGTCGAATATGTTGGCTTTATATATTCATCCCTATATGTATGTATGTAATGAAATATATAGGTATGTACATACTTGTTTATGTTGTATATACGCTTCTGTAATAGATCGGAAGAGATAATGATGACACCGTGTTTACTAAAAGGTCTCTTCTACATGTTGACAAAACGTACAATTACCGGTGATGTTTCTCTACTCGATCTTAACAATATTTACATAAACATAGTCGTAATAGTTTGAGTAATCAGTATGTCTGGAAATAGAAAATCTGGAAATCTATACGATCCTTACAAATATTTGTTTTACACTAATTTATAATTTGAAGAAATAAGATTAGCATTGCCCTTTTAATGTACGATGTTCACCTATAAATAGACGACTTGAAAACGTAATTCGCATTAAGAAACCACAATTAGCTTCAGTTTGATGAAACGAAATAACTGTAATTTAATATGAATTGTATTCATTTACACAACAAGAGAGTAAAGATCCTGTTTTGTGATTCTTTATCTTTAGAAGACCTGTTATTACGACCTAGGATACGTGGTACAAAAGTAGAAACGTAATAAAACTAGTGTTCTCCTTTTATTATTACACACATTTATTTTGGTATAGTAACGTGTTCAACTGGAAGTTCACAGTAAAAGTAGCTTTAACGGCATTATCGGTCCATTCTGTGTTTATTACTATTTGATGTACAACCGCGAATTGGAGCATTATCAATGTTTCATAGAGGTTGCCAAACAAATTTTCTGAATAATCCAACACTTCAAACGGTGCCTGCTGCCTGCGACATAACAACAACAATTCAAATAACAATTTCGCATCTACAGACTAGGCGTTTCTAATACGAACATAGGAAGAATACCCGCACAATCTACTTTAACGGCTGATCACAAAAACGTTGTAATACAAAGCGTTTTGTTGCATTGAAAAACAATTTCGCATAAGTTAGAATGAGATAAACAGAAAAAAAGCGGTATTTGATCGAGAATGTCGATTTATTTCGATCTTTGTCTGACACATCTGCCCGCTAATATTTCACCATGATCATGAGAACGATAGCAAGGTAAGATTTGTGTGATTAGAGAAATATTGAACGGTGTGGGTTGACAATATCGGAAATTCTTAGACACCTGATCGCTTATTTTCTGTTTATCTCAAAGCGTGTGTGCTGTTTTTCCTATGTTCGCATTAGAAACGCCAAGTCTGTATAAGGGTGATATTAGACAATCTGGCAATCTGGCAGAAATCTCTCGATTTTAGTAGCTAGTTATGTTCCTGCAGATATCTGCCTCCATCTGATACAGTAATTAGACATATCGGAACGCTTGATTTGAACGTACCTGACTACCGAAATCGATAGATTTCTGCCACCTTACCGAACCGTCTGTGAGCCCCTTAAGAATTGTAAGGCATATTGTTGAGTACACCAGCATATAGAACGGTGTGGCTGGAGCTGCAATTGAGGAGATTTTGGAGTGGCTCAGAAACAGGTAAGTGTGAAGTCCTAACAAAGAAAAAAGGAATCAACGAATGGAAAAGTTCTACAAGTTTGTTTATGGGTAAGCTCCTTTTGTAAACAACAATTTGTGTAGTAGTAGTAGTAGTAACACGTGTATAGGTCGACATATTTACATCTGGAAACAATTCGTTGTTGTAACTTTCCTATAAACACGTAATTACGTTATTATTCAATGATTAATTAAATTTGATACAAGTTGTTAAAAATTGATGGTAATTTGCTTCACATTAATTAAATATATCTATCATAAATTGATGTCTTTAGAAATGTTGCTTGGTTGTATAACGTCAGAATCATATTGAGTTAGATTAGATTTCGGAACAGTTGCGTCAATTACCACTAATGACTCTTATTATAAATTAACTTGTAGTTGTCATTCAATAAAACTTGAATTTTCCATTTACTGTCTAGGTAAAAGTTTTTTGTAATTTTTTTTTTTGCTGTAGGTATCCTTTTTTTGTATAAACTAATTGTAATTATAGGAAAAAAATCTGTTTTACATTGTCACAATGTCGGTACAATCGCAAAATAGACAAATGATAAACGACTTTTATGCTGTTGAAAAAGAAGCTTTTTTAGAAAAAAAAAAGAAAACAGCTCATGGTTGTTGGTTTCAAAACGATTTTATTGATGTGCTTGGCGATGCACGTGTTTTATATCCTCTATCAGTAGAAGGGTAGAATATACTGCCTAGTATAACAGGAAATTATGTACAACTCCATCCACATGACTATATTGTCTACAGCTGCTTTAAATCATGTTAATGATTTACTGCATATACGATGCAAATTGAACCTATAAATTGATACGCATATTGTCTGGCAAATTTCTTTTAATTTCAACCGAAATTAACAATATTTCAAAATCAATGAATAATGAAATCCCACTATCGTGTACAAAAATCGTACTAAATTGGAGATTTAGCTCTAGGTCCCGATTGTTGTATAGTATCAACATTGAGAATATCAAAAAAATTTACATCATCCATCATTATTGATTACATTTACATGAGTTGTTTTGTTAGATTTATATAAAAAGACATGTGAGGGGTTGAAAACGTCGAAAAAATTTGGATACAAACATGTAGAGGACTATACCCCCGAGATTCGTTCTTAGACATAGTTTGACGATTTAATTAGAAATACAACTGAATCCAACTTTAATATTTAGATTTTTGTAATGCATGAATTACCGTAAATTACACCGAAGATGAGATATTGTTCCGTACAAGTGTTGGCACTTGCAGGAACTAACTTGGAAATGTTGAAGAGATTCCCAATTTGGTAGTTCCAAATTTGCAAACGACTATAACTAACGATAAGTAGAACTATCTAACAAGCAACTATATAGAATTGTGTGTTGCCAATCATTAGCTCTACACTTATATATTGTGAATATTACGTAAAAATGTGAACTAGATTTTTCATAGACGGAAATGATTCTAAAATATTGATGACAAGATGACGGAAATTTTTTGGAATATGCATATGCGTAAATTTAGTATTGATTTTAGCTTATATAACATTTTTTTTTTTGTGTCAGTTGATGCTTACGTAAGTGACGCAAATTTATGGAAAACCTTGATTTTCTATTTCATTTCATACTTCATTAGTGTAAATCTTAATTAACTGTAATCTTTGATTAATTTCATTTTCCTCCATGTTTCATAATAAATCAAATACGTTTTAAGATAGGCATACTCATGCTCGACAACAGGCTCAATAATTCGAGGCACCAGCTTTAATTGCCTCTAAATAGGTAGCTTCGTTATAATACTCGTTGTTTGCAGGAAATTATTGTATTATTCCGATTCATGTTCAACGATAATATTGATGGTCAATCAACTGCGTTTAATATTATTACTTTTCTCGTGAGTGTCAAAAAATTACCTAAAGTGAATCTGCAATCAGGTCACGTTTCTTTAATGATTGCAAACATCTTTTGCGAGCATATGAAGTAGAAAATTCTCTCCTATCAAGTCTGATGGGAGAATTCTGAATAATTTTTAAAAAGAACAACGTTTACGACTTATATGTGTTATTGACGTATTGGTTCGTAACAATCGACGGCCTACCTATGAGAAGTTTACAAAGAATTCGGTTCAATAAATCATTGTCCGGACTTACAAATATGACTATTGCGATATGACCGTTCGAATAATAAGAATTGCATGTGAGAGAATGTTGTAATTAGAGATGTGATAATCAATAATGAAAGTCATTGAAAAACGAGAAGATATAGTAAAATGAAAGATTGTGTGTCTTTCCATGAAAATTCACAATTTATCGTTAATACTCCAACAGACGTCACAATTTGTCTTTATCAAACATTCTATCCTACTATAAGATAAACGGCATAGAGTTGCATGTTATCCTGTTCTATCATAACAATAATTGTGGGCATCCTTCTAAAGAAACACAAGAATCCTCGATGTATGGCTTAGCAAACGCAATCGGTCAACGGTCTAGGGATTTGGGAAAGAGGCTTATGAGTTGTTTGATTAGTTAATGTCAGATCTTTCAGCATTGTCATACTTTTTGCATTTGGATTCACAAACTCAATCGACTATCATTCATCTTTACCGGTTCAAAATTTAATTTGCAATGCATTCTAATTGTAAAACGCTATTAATTGAATGCAACTGTCCCAGTTGATTCGTGACGTCTATGATTTGATTTTTCAAAGATATTCGTCAAGTTTTGTTCTTGTTGTTGTTGAAGTAGATGGCCATTGTTGTGTGTTAGTATTTGTAATCGGATTAATGCGGTTACGCTATAGATGACTGGAACACAGACATACAAAACTTGAATTTAATCATACCCTTAACCAATACAATAATATTATATATGATGATTGGCATTTGCAATAAATAGATCTGACAGGCTCTACTACAATACAAATTGAATTTGAATAACACAAATTTGGCAGTAGATATTCACTCTCATATAACATTCACCAACATTGTCATGGGACAATTCGAAACGGACTTGTAGAGTAGTATATCATGTAAAATTTGTCGTTGTTGTTATAGTTCTAACATCAAAATATTCCCAATAGGATTACCTTAGAAATGTTCTATGAAATAAATAGTTTTATCCTATCTTTATCAAAAACAACCTTCATTTATTATATAGAAAATTTGAACACAAAACGTCCATTTTCTCATAATATTCTCATTATACGACTAATATGCCTGTGAATTAGTAATGTTGTTTAAGTAGGTCCCAAGTTATACGATACCCAAACATTTCTTGCTCAAAACTACGATCCTGATTTTAATAAAGTTTCACAACGATTTGAATCAGCAAAAATTAATGATCGTTTAACTAACTTATTATTAAACCACCATGTGCATTTCTACCAAACTTTTACAAAAATCAAATTCAACAAACACTTGAAAGACTTTTGAAACTTTTTGTTTTCTACCTAACGTTGTTTTTTTCGAACGAACAAACTTTCCATTAAACCACCCCCCATTATGCGGTTTTAATACAAATACTGATATTATTTTTGTGTAATTTATTTGGACGAACTTCCAAAATAAATAAACTAAAAGTTTGAGGTGGTAGAACAACAACAAAAAAAAGCAATAACACAGAGAGTAAATCCTTGTGTTGATCCTTGCAGTTGTGACCACTAATGATGTTTTGAACACGAACACAAAACTAGAACCAATCACGTTTTCTCTGTCAAGAATTAACAAGACTTTGTGTCTGTTATTATATACCTGAAAACATAATAAATTGTTATGAAATTATTAAATCTATTGTTCTATTATTGGCCAGAATCGAAAGAATACAGCAATAAATTGAATAAATCGGATTTAATTATATTCAATTCGAGGATTTATCGTAATTAAACAAACAATGCAGGTATTAGACTTGAAGAATTGAAGCTCTACATGAAGCAATACGTTTGTTTGTTATTATCGCCCTTTTTATAGATTTTATTGTTCAAAAATAAATATTGAAATTCGCGTGTTGGACATTGAATGTGTTCTCAAATCCTTTATTAATGTTTATTATAGAAACCAAACCGAATCAACTTATAGTTAGTATGTATTTTATAGTAACATAGTTGGTAGATCGATTTCGTGAACTATTATTATAAGCAGCTTTCTTGGAATCGACAACCAAAGAACGTACAATGTTAACATGCAATAAACCCCTAACATACCTAATAACACAGAGTTAGTTCGAAGTTTGTTGTATTTTTTGTTTTGTAAATATACAGGCGTGTTATTTGTGATTTTCTTTAATGACTCCAACAATAATTGTAAGATATCTAAAAACGATCGCTTACACAAGAATAAAACTTTCAAATTAAAAAAAAGAAATATGTATGAATAAAAATAGAGCATTATTATTATTATTATTATTATTATTATTATTGTTTTTTATCAGTTAATAATCAACCCTCATCAAACGAAACAACATTACAAATATAACTTGACGAAACTGAAGAAACAGATAAAACACGCAATCACATCATTTCGTTTACTGATTGGTAAACGAATAAATGAGGCCGAACAAAAACGTAATCTCCTGATTGAGATAATTATTACTTCATTATGATGCCTGGTTCACATTCACTTGACTTTCTATTAAAAAGAAAAAAAAAATCTTGGTTAGAGTAAAATTTCGAAAGTACTACATAGGTCGAAAACTGCATCACCATCCCCACTTCTACAACTCATACGCTATTTACATGTTATTATAGAACCCCCACCACATCATCCGAACACCGACCGTTTCAGCTGATTATGTATTTCTAATGTGCTAAAACAAATCGTACTTCCATCGATGGGACGGTGTCACTGCTCTAGTTTTTCGATTTAACAAAAAGCACTCAAAGCTATAGTTTAATCCAAAATAAGGATAACTGGCCAATTTTTTGATAAATCACAACTTTCCCCCCTATTATAGAGGAGCAGTAATCATTTGAATCTAATATAACACAGCTTTCTTTTCAATCCGTACCCGGAAAGCTTCAATACCATATTTCCACTATCTGACACTAGATGGGTGAGCGTTATCGATAACTTTATCAGATATGTAAGCTGGTAGACCGTAAAGCTCAACTATTCGTATTCATTGGGAAGCCTGCAGCTGGATGGCGTTAGTTGTTTGGAAAGCTTCAATGAGAGCGTGTATCATTTTTTGCCATCGACAAATATATTTCTGGTTTATCCCGGATTTTATCAAGAGCACCTTTCTCGTTCCGTTGTTGAAAATTTGACAAGCTTATGTTCGATAAAAACTTTTTCCAAGTAGTCTAAAGAAATTCATTAAATTTCGTATGATTTATGGTCTTGAAGTGCGCACTTCTCTGGTCCATCCGGAAGATTCTTACGAATCTACCAAGAAATTTCTTGGTATTGTGGACAAACATAAATCATTAATATAAATTGTACCAATAAAATGGGTCACATTAATATGTAATACATTGAAACAGAAAAAAAAAAATAGGTGTCTACTCGTAGTACTTGTATTGCGATTTATTGGTTTGGTTGAGTATTTATTGAATATTGTAGTATTGAATCGACCGATTTGATTTAACATCAAAAGTTCATGCTGTTTTGTTAATTGGTCAATCAGGCAATGTAATAAATAGTTACAAATTTCGTTACTGGTCAATGATACACAAACATATATGGAAACAATGCAGATACACTAACAAATAAATTGGTTCCGAGCAAGCTAACCATGTTGTGGTCATCAGATTTATTACGAGTCCACAGTTGAACTGAAACCAAACTGGAAGATTAATCTTCCTGAAAATTTGCAATAATCATCTATATTCCAACATAAGAATCACGATTTATTGGACTAATTCCTGAAATTCACCTGTAATTTTATTCGTATAAATTATTATTGATAAATTTATAAACAAGTGTATATTATTGAATTTCCTTAGTTGCGAGCTAACTTTACAGCGGACGCTTTCCGAAGTTTTAATTATATTAAAGTTTTTGAAATTCTATGCCCGATCTCTGCATCTAATTAGGTGAAAACTGTAAATTATTCATATAACTCGGAAAAGTTCATTAATTTCCATAATTCCAACGATTAACTTAGTCCAATTACATAAAATTTATTCGTCAAAAGAAAAATTCCTATAAAATCTAATAAAAATCATAAAAATTGCCTTTAAATTTATTCATCATTCGTTTTTTTTTTTTTTATTATTATTATTAAACCAGAAAAATAGCAGGGAGACTCAATTGAATCAAAAATATGCCGACCGTAACCCGAAATAACACCCCAATTATATTAAAAATGAACAATTATTAATTCTATTCCTGCATTTCTGACGTTCACCTTTTCCGTCTTCATTTAGCCCATCTGTTTCTCTACGTATAATGTTGCAAACGAGATCGACCAAAACGTCTCTAGCACAATGCAATATTCAAGATGTTTTGTTTGAACTAAGGAAAATAAATTGCCTGACTTGTATAATAGATGAGGGAAGTTCACAAGGTAAAATGATGGCGTGCCACATAGAAAATCACAATAACCATATTTAACATATATACCTGTTGACAATATAATTTCAAAATAATAATAATAACAATAATAATAATCGTAATAATAACTGTATAATGGCAGACGAATTTCATAATGGATCGTCTAAAATTTCTAATTAGAGAACAAAACGTTACAACAGTTATAACAAAGAAAAATAAAATGGAGGAAAGAACAACATAAGGATTCCTATGGACGTTAAATATACAAAAGTTACTAACATTCTCAAGTTCTGGCAACCCTTAAATTAAACGGAAAGTGTATAGCTCTGGTTGTAACAACGGGCAAAGTTTCATCTTACTTCTCTAATTTGCGCATAATAACTTTGGATTTTTACCCAATTTACTGTCGCACTTTTTTCTGTTGTAACTGTAACAAAATAAAACACACAAAAAAAAGAGAAGTAGGTAATAACTATTTTTTTTTGCCGTTTTGCCTAATAAATATTCTAAATATTTTTAATTCAGCTACTGCAACTCCTGAGAGACAGATGATTATGCGAGTTAAAAAAGTTGAAATGTTTTATGTATTCCTTGAGAATACTTGAAGAGCCCAATTTAAAAAAGATTGAGGACTCGTTAACTAACACACAAAAAAAAAAAGCAATCGTATATTTTATTCTGTTATTAATCGTCTTGAATAAGATAGAATTTCAGGAATCTGATGAGCCCATCATGGTTCACCACGTATATGCATTTATATGTCAAGATAATAGAGTTTCTGTCAGTTTTAAACTTCCACTTGTTGGTGTAACCATTCTACTGTCGGAATCGTGATGGTAAATTACAGTAATAATCAAGGATAAATATCCGGGAGGTTTCAAGCCGAATCGATCCAAATACAGTATTGTAGAAGGGTAGATTTGTTTATTTTAAAATTGTATTGAATTCCATTGATTTGTATAATTGTAATCAATCTAATTTTGATTGTTATTATCGTACATACAGCCACTATTTACAGTTATCTAAATATGATATCAAAAGATCGTTACCGACAATCTGTGTTATAATTTTGTTAAGAATGAAATCCGACTACCAGCATGTGCTTGGATCAAATATAATTAATAGACAATTCAACAAAGACCCGTATTTATGGCGATTTTGGTCTTCTCGTTACGTAACAACTACATATATATATGGTTAGTAACTAACAAGAAGGATTAATTTAGACTATTTTTGGAATTGCCTTTATGCAGCACGTAGAAAAGCTTCAGGATGCTGTGTGTAGTGTTTGTAATTATTGCAAACCTTTAATTATTGCTTCGAGCTACATCTCTGTTCGTTGTTCTATTCGTTAAACAAAACTGGTGGAAATGGAAGATAAACACACACACACAACTAACACAAATAGATCTTCAACATATCTCCATAATAATCTACCTGTAGGTGTATGGATCGATTATTCGAATTAATATTTCATCGATGTGATGTTTCACTTTGAATGTCAACAAAACTAATCATTGTTGCCCTATATTGCAAAACAGTTGTTTCAAATTAAATAAATTTCCAACTGTCTATTATACATCAATGAAGTTTTCTTGTATTAAATTTTTTTTTGATAGCATTGAAATCAAATAAAACTACAAGTAATTGATTTCAATTCTAGGACAACTTTTGAAATTTTAATTACTTTAGTACAGAACTAGTAAACTATTCCTAAATTCCCAATGGCAATCAACTAATTAAAAATAAAACTTTCAGTATACCCGTGCGTACGTATCGAATTTAAATTAGTTCGAATTATTATCAGTTGTAATTACACAAGAGCTTTTCGTTTATCCAAATAAACTTGGTATTTCAAC
>JAZBGY010000195.1:0-90872 GCA_037414755.1 Lydus trimaculatus | reverse complement strand
GAACGGCACGTGATACCTAAACAGATAGAAGTATCCAATTTAATATTTAACACTAACTGTATTTATCTTTTTAACAGAAAAATCAGTTATCGAACGTAAGTGTAATACCACATTTAGAAATTAGTACTTGGTAATGTTAGTGTGCTAATCGTAATTATCATCTTTTAGGACATTGAACACAAATAGACTAAGTATTAATACGATTTGTTGTAGAAAATTTAATTGAAAATAATTTCAAATTAACCTTTGTCCCAGATATTTTACTAATTGTAAGAGAAATTGTAGAAAGATGTGGCATGAGTACGAGTTCATCAACAAATTAATGGATTAACAAATTGTAGATTTACACATTAGATTCTACACTACATGAGTATGATTTGTGTATTTCCCGAACTTTAAAAATAACTTTTTCAGTATTTTTGTTGGATAAATCACCCGGCGCATCCACCAAATGTACGATATGTCTATGAATAGCTTCTGGGAATAATATTTCAACATTTATCGTTATAGTCTCTTTATTTGATGGTTGATATTCAAATAAATTACAACATATTTACTAATAGTGTTACTTCACACTAATAAGATTAAAAAATAACATTTAATATATACAAAAAATAAGTTTAATTAAACGATACTTTTGATCTTAAAAACAGCTGTAGATAGACGTTTGAAATAAAACAAACAGCTGGGTATTTGCAAATTTTATTCCAATAAGTAACAGAAAGAGGTAAATATAAAAACAAAAAACTGGTTATAGTACAAATAAATGATGCATCATTCTATTGAAACGGTTCATCATATCAGGCTCAATCCAATGGTATGATTAGGATACAATTGATTAATTTTGGTTGGATGCCCTGAAAGTTATTCAACCACATCTAATTGTTTTTCCTCCAAATACTGAAGGTGTTCGTGTTTGAAAATTTCTTGAATTATTAATATCAAACATATATGGATTAATATGTGACGTTCCAAAATTATTATATTCATAGAATCGGAAACATTTAATAATCAGCTTTAATGTTTTGCTCATAACTTCAACTCCAAATATAACATAGATAATTGGTTTATAATACAGTATAATAACCCATAGGGGCCGCTATTATTTAGTGTTTGAATAGGTAAAAAATATTAAGCCTCAATTCTCTCCCTTAAACTTGAAAATGGACACGATCGGTGAAACATTTGTACCTTAAAATGAATTCTTCTATCTTTATATCAAAAATCATTAAATCCGGGAGTTTGCAAATCGCAGTTTATTCGTGAATAACGAACAGATTGTATTCGACTCAATTTTAGATAGATTGGAAATGATGCAGATAACTTAGAATATTCTCTAGAGACTTTGATTGTACAGTTTTTCAACAGTTTTGTTAACAAGTTGATCATGATATCACAAATAAATATGTATGGTTTATAATGTAGCGGGTGCATCAACCATTTGTACATTGAAACAGTTTTTTTTAATAAAACTTATAAAAATATTACTAGTCGAATTAATAGATTTTTTTATTTAACTCCACTTTACAGCACCGAGGCGTGTTATTTCGAAAAAGTTTATGTATTTTTGAATTTGCTTCTTATTAAGATAAAAGGCGTGTTTTTGTGTGAATTTTCTCTAAAGAATCTGTAACTGGTTCAAGTGTGTTGTTTAACAAAGTTGTTATCTAGCAACTTAAATCAATACAATTCGTATGCATCTTTATAAGATCTTTATTATACTTTTGATGGAATCTTGACGAGTATATGGTCTAGTGAGGGACCGAAACCGGTACTGCTAGATAATTATTGAATAATAAAGAGATTTAACTTATAATTAATATCCGGATATCTCTACAATGAAGCGCAATTAAACACTTTATTTGCCTTATGGTCATTTTTATTTTATAAGCAATAGTGTTAGTTTCGATTATTTTTACAACAAATTCAATTTTCTTATTGTGTCCTGAAATAAAATTTGCAATTTTGACCAAAAACAAATTTAAAAGATAAAAAAGAGCTCCTCAAATTGTCCCTAGAACAACTTTGATTTTTAAACCATATTTTGGAAAAACATGAAACATGAATATGTAGTTTTAAAGATCTAAAAACAAAAGATTTCAAAATTATGAAATGATAGACGCACATAATACCTTTGTAGCTGTTTTCATATTAATTGGAATAATCTTGCCTGCTACAACTAAAACTTCTTCTTGTGTCTTTTCCATCATTATTATCAATTGTTTTCGTATTGCCATATCTGTAGATTCATACCATTTCGAGTCGTAAATTGCGAAAAGTGTTGCAGTTGCAGCGACGTGAAGCCCTAGAACCGGATCGTTGTCCTCGCGGCGAGAGTCGGAATAACTGCTGTTAAGAAACCTTTAGCAGTGAGCTAAGCTACCGGGGGGTAGCGGAAAGATATTGGGTTACCATGGCGCTTTGCCTGTAAAAGTGTTCTGAGCGACTCCGATACCAGGTATCTGGAGAAAGGAGCGCGGAGTTCAGTAAAATCGGTGGCAGAGGTTCCGTAAGGTACTTCAACCTACTACCCTTCCAGGGAAAAGGCAAGTCATGTGAAAAATGGTACCAGTGTAGTGCGGTCCTACTGTCGCAACCTCTCGATGAGGTATATTGGTTGCCATCGCCTTATACCCCTAAAACTGTTCCAAATGTACCCGATCCCAGGTTTTTGAGTCTGGAGTGATCCAATGCCAAAAGGCGGGTTGACGAGAGAGCTAAGTCTCATGGAATAGTTGATTCCTTGACCGTACCATAAGTGTGAATCGGGCTTAAACGCCACATACTTAGAATAAGTATATGTAAAAATCGCATTTACACAGCTTGAATAAATGATTAGAATAAAAAAAAGTGTGAAACTATGATAAAAACAATTTTCCCCATAGATAATAGTCTTAAGTAAAGTCGAATACGTTATGAGACTATAAAAATCTATGTATTAGAAATAGGAGATTGATAAGAGCATCTGCTCTGAAAACGAGCTGTGTATAAAGAGGACTTTAAGATGGTCAAGAAATATTGTGTTTTATTTTAATTACGCGATTACCCGAAATTCAATATTACGTTACGCCACTGCTTATGCACTGACCGATATTGCCAACTTGTAAAAATGACATGCTATTCAGGGGATTTCAACGATTTGGTGATTTTTCCCTCTAACCTCACTTTATAATAACAAGTCAAAAGATTCAAATTGTTTTTAACAAAATTTGATAATTCTTTATAAAAATTGACAAATAATTGCCAATTCTATGCAATACCAATTAGAAAAATCATAAATCTACCAAGTTAATCATTCCTCGACATTGAATATTTATGTAATCCTAAGAATATAATGAAAATTGAAAAACAAATTACAAATCGTAAAGGTGTTGGTGATATTCGCTTAGTTAATCAATTAAAACAACAATTACACAATTTAAGCAATAACGTTACAGATTATCAACGAATTTCTAAACAATTCTATGATGAAATCATGAAAATTTCAAATAGAACACATCCAAAAGTTGCACAATACGATAATCATCCCGTTGTTATGAAAGAAGTAGTAAATCGCCGACATTTCCATAGTGAAATCTATGAATTTTATGAAATTCCAATATAAATATTAAAATCATCACGTACATACATACATACTTGGTAATCTTAGTGTACTAATCGTAATTATTATCTTTTAGGACAATCGGCACAATTAGAACAACCAATAATACGTTTTTGTTATAAAATTAGTCTTAGTGCCCGATATTTTACCAAAAAAAATTGTAGAAAGATGCGGCATGATCATCAAGAAATCAAATTATTTAAAAAAGTTCATTATTCCCTCCATAATTAATTAACAAATTGTAGGTGTATATATTAGATTCTACACTACGTGACACTGATTTGTGCCTTTCACGTACTCTAGAAATAGCTTTTGTAGGATAAAACAGTCTGATTTGCTATGTGGGATAAATCACCTGGCGCATCCACCAAATGTACGATATGTTCTCCTGAAAATAATGTTTCAGAATTTCTCTTTATAGTCGCTTTATTTGATAATCGATATTCAAATAAATTACGCCATATTTACTAATAGTGAAATAAAACAAAAAGCTCAGTATTTACACATTTTATTCCAATAAGTAATTTACTTCTGTTTGTTAACAGAGAACTGATTGTTCGATCTATATAGCAAAAATCATCAAATCCGGGACTTTTACTCATCAATAAAGAACAGATTATGTTACACTCAACTTTATCATCCAGAAAATTAGATTTATCGGTAGACAATAAAGGCGTTGATTGTATAGTTTTTCAACAATATTGTTGATAAGTTGATAACGATATAACGGAAAAATAACGTTAAATCTGTATGGATAACAATGTGGCGGGCGCATCCACCATTTTTACATCGAAATCGAAAGTTTTTTTTAATAAAACCTAGTCTCAATAAATCATTCAGATCAGCTTTGTTTTGTTTCTCCAATAATCTGCAACATCAACAGTAATAACTAGCCGAATTAATGTTTCTTTTTTTTTCTAATTCAACCGCGACGACATGGCAGTATTCTTTCTTAAAATGTCTTTCGTATTAAGACGTGTTTTTATTTTATTTTCCATTGATTATTTTAATATTTTTTGAAAAACTTACCAAAGGAATTTGTAATTGGTTCGTGTGTGTTGTTCAGTAAAGTTGTTATCTAGCTTTATTATACTTTGGAGGTGATCTTGGCGAGCAGCTAGAGATGGTCTAGCGATCGAAACCGGTACTACGAGATAATTTTTAAAAAATAAAGTAATTCAATTTACAATCGGCATCCGAATATCTCTACAATCAACTAATTAAACACTTTATTTATCCTATCGTTATTCTTATTTTATAAAGAATTTATTGTGTGTTAAGTCGATTATTTTCATTGAAAATTCAATTTTCTTATTGTGTCCTGAAATAAAGTTTGTAATTTTGAATAACAACAAATTTGCTTATAATAATTCTATTAATTTTATGATCTATAGTGTATAAAAACAATATTGCTAATAACACTCTGGTGACAACATAATTGCTATTAACAAGATAAAAACGGCATTTTGAATTACCATTCAATTGACTTTAATACTTAAAGCATATTTTGGAAAAACATGAAACATGAATATGTAGCTTTAAAGACCTGAAAACAAAACATTTATAAAGTATAAAATGAAAAATCATCAGAATACCTTTGTAGCTGTTCCCATATTAATTGGAATAATCTTGCCTGCTACAACGACAACATCTTCTTGTGTCTTTTCCATCATTATTATCAATTGTTTTCGTATTGCCATATCTGTACATTCATACCATTTTGAGTCGTAAATTGCAAAAAGTGTTTCAGCTGCCTATATTTGTTTATATTGACAAAAAATTTGTGGATTTTATTATTAATAAATTAACATTGAAATACCTCTTGTGAAAGTTGAGCTGCTGGATAACAGTTAATTACTACTACTATAGCTGCAGCACTTATTGCGGTACAGATGCTCTTTATCAACATCACATTCATGGGCCTATATAAAAAAAAGCAAATTTATTGTAATTATAAGAAACTGTTTCATTTAATATTTACTGTATGGTAACTTGTAGAAGTTCTGAAAGCATTGTCATTACAAGAATCACTAATTCACAAAAAATATTCATTTGATTTAAATTGCTGTAGATATTCGAATATTTTAACAAAAGATTATGGTGGTCTATATACGATTTAATCTTTCCAATATCATTTGAATCATATTTTAATGCTTTTAATCGATCATTAAGCATCGTAAATTGTAATTTCAATGAATTTATAGTTAAAAATGTAAAACTATTAAATGAAAGCTGTAAAACTGGACTTATGGTAAGAGTTATTGTATTCCAAATATAAAATATTGAGAGAGGTAGAAATTCCGGTATATAACAATAAATTGATAATTCACCAGTTATCAAGGGACGACAAGCATAAGTCAGTGAGCCAACACAAGAAAAAACAACAAAAACTTTAACACATTTCTTATGAAATTCAAATTCCTTCCGATATTTAATTGTAAATTCTGGATTTTCATGTTCATCGCATAACCAGAATTTGTTAGCATCTTTCATCAGAATTCTAAACAGATCTTGTTTGAAAATCAAAACCATTATTTTAACAAATCCCTGGAAGTTTAAAAACGGACATTATTATTTTAAATGAATCAATTCAAATTACTTACAAAAGTTAGAACAACTACACTTTCGAGAGTTTCAGAGAATATTGATGTATCATGTTTTACACAGAGAATATTATAAAACACCAAAAAATATGTTGAACCAATCAACATTATAACAATCAAAATTAACAACTTATTATATTTAAATAATGGATTCAAGCCCCATATTCTAAGTGGATATAGACACCAATACATGACTGTCGCGTATTCATTCATTTTATATGGCATTTTAGACAATTTGAGAGTTGATACAAAACTGACTTGTTATCCTGAATCTAACAACACTTATATATAGTTGATCAATTATTAATAAAGAAATTACCGAAGGGACAAGGCTAATTCTATCAATTTCTTTGTTTCAAGCAAACCATAAACGCATTCATTTTGAATACATCAAAAATACTATTAGAACAGATGGTTGTTAATATTTGATTAAAATTGATGAAAAATTTCTCTTTTATCTCTCTATCAATGGGACCGCCCTTTTTGTTTTATTCTTCATTAAAATTCCTTTTTTAAAAGAAAAAACGTCTTTCAATCAATTAATATTTGTGCTACATTGATAGTTGTTTGAGAAATAACTTGAAGTTTTGTTATTATCGTGTACGGTTTGCATGTCTTCTTGTATTCATTTCTATCATCTATAACTAGTCAGATAAATTTATTAAAAAGTTGATTATTGAAAGACAAATTTCTATGATTTGTTCATCGTTTGCGCATCTTTAATTTGAAGTTATCTAATTGTTGTTTTTAATAGTTTTGATATGTGCTGTCTTTACAAGTCTTCTCTGGACTGAAGCTCCAAATCTTCGACTAATTTATCAAAAACAAAGAAATCAAACTATACAACGAACGACAGGTATAACTTAACAGATAGAAGCATCCAGTTTAATATTTAACACTAACTGAAATTCTATCACAGATCCTTCTGTAGATTGTATTTTTGAGAACAAAAGAGCGATGTTGATTAAACCGTGATCTGATCATGCTTTGATTGTAAGTGTGAATTGCTCGAATAAGAAAAAAAGTGTGAAAATATGATAAAAACTATTTGCCCGACCGGGATTCTCAGCTAGTTTGAAGTAGAGTCGGAGTCCAACAATATAAGACACATGTTGAAGATAAAGCTGTATATATTAGAAAACGAGCTGTAAGATGACCAGGAAATATTGCGTGTTCATAAATAATCGCCAATTCTATTCAACACTAATTACAAATATCGTAAATCTACCAAGAAATTCATTTTTCTCATTGAATATTTATGTAATTTTGGTAATATTGCAGAAATCGTAAAGTCTTGGTGCTATTCGCTTACAATTAGTTAACCAATTAAAATAGCAATAATACAATTTAAACAATAACAACACAGATTATCAAAGAATTTATGATGAACAGATGAACATTCCAAATGAAACACATCCAAAATTACAAAAATATCAAAATCTTTACGTGCAGACATACTTGGTAATGTTAGTGTGCTAATCGTAGTTATTATCTTTTAGGATATTTTGAACAAATAGAACAAGCATTAGTATGTTTTGTTGTAAAGAAATTGATGATTTCAAATCAGTCTCATCGTCAGTCTCAAATATTTTACCAAGAGAAATTGTAGAAAGGTGTGGCATGACTACGAGCTCATCAACAAATCAAATTATTTCCAAAAATAATTCATTATTCTCTCCATAATTAATGGATTAACAAATTGTAGGTTTACACATTAGGTTCTACACTACATGACCCTGATTTGTGTCTTTTGCGAACTGTAGAAATAGTTGTAGCAGGATTTCGAATGGATAAAACTGTAAAACAGTCTAATTTGTCACCCGGCGCATCCACCAAATCTACAATATGTTTATGTTTGGCTTCTGGAAATAATGTTTCAAAAATTATCGTAATAGTCTCTTTATTTGATGGTTGATATTCGAATAAATTACAACATATTTACTAATAATGTCACTTTACACTTTTAGGATTAGAAAATAACATTTAATATTTACAAAAAATAAGTTTAATTAAACGATACTTTTGATCTTAAAAACAGCTGTAGATGAATGTAACGTAGGCGTTTGAAATAAAACGAACAGCTGGGTATCTACACATTTTATTTTCCAATAAGTAACAAAATGAAGTAAATACAAGAGAACTGATTATAGTGCAAGTAAATAAAGTTTGTAATTTTGACCAAAAACAAATTTGCTTATAATATTTTATTAATTTTATGATCTACGTTTGCGAAATACAATATTGCTAATAACACTATAGTGACAACATAATTGCTATTAACAAGATAGAAAGAACTTCTCAAATTGCCTGTAGAACAACTTTCATTTTTAAACCATATTTTGGAAAAACATGAAACACGAATATGTTGTTTTAAAGATCTGAAAACAAAATATTTAAAAAAAATATAAAATGGAGGATGAAAATCTCATACCTTAGTAGCTGTTTCCATGTTCACTGGAATAATCTTGCCTGCTACAATTGAAACTTCTACTTGTGTCTTTTCCATCATTATTATCAATTGTTTTCGTATTGTTATATCTTGACATTCATACCATTTCGAGTCGTAAATTGCAAAAATTGTTTCAGATGCCTGTATTTGTTTATATTAACAAAAAATATGCAGATTTTGTTAGTAATAAATAAACATGGAAATACCTCTTGTGAAAGCTGAGTAGCTGGATAACAGTGAATTATTACTACAATCGCTGCAGCAAGTATTACACTAATGACACTTTTTATCAACACAATACTCATTGGCCTGTAATAAAATTTATTTATTGTTATTATCAGAGATTGTAATTAAATATTTACTGTATAGTAGCCTGTAGAAGTTCTGTAAGCATTGCCAAAACAAAAATCACTAATTCACAAAAAATATTCATTTGATTTAAATTGTTGTACGTATTCAAACAATTCAACAAGAAGTTATGATGATCTATATACGATTGAATCTTTCTAATATCATTTGCGTTATATTTTAATGCCCTTAATCGATCATTGAGCATCTTAAATTGCAAATTTAATAAATTTATAGTTAAAAATGCAAAACCATTGAATGTAAGTTGTAAAACTGGACATATGCACATTGTTGTTCCATTCCAAATATAAAATATCATTATTGGTAGAAATTTCGGTATATAACAATAAAGAGATAATTCACCAGTTATCCAGGGACGACAAACAAAAATCAGTATAACACCACTATACACAGTGTAGAAACTTTTAATACATTTCTTATAAAATTCAAATTGTTTACGATATTTTATTCGAAATTCTGGATTTTCATGTTCATCGCACAACCAGAATTTGTTACCATCTTTCACCAGAATTGTAAATTGATCTTGGTTGAAAATCAAAACCATTATTTTAACAATTCCCTGGAAGTTGAGAAATGGAAATTATTATTTTAAATAAATTAATTCAAATTACTTACAAAAGTTAGAATAACTACACTTTCGAGCGTTTCAGAGAATACTGATGTATGATGGTTTACACAGAAAATATTATAAAATACCAAATAAACTGTTGAACAAAGCAACATTATAACAATAAAAAATAACAACTTATTATATTTAAATAATGGATTTAAGCCCCATATTTTAAGTGGATATAGACTCCAATACATGGCTTTTGCGTATTCATTCATCTTATACGGCATTTTATTCAATTAGAGTCGATTTAAAACTGACTTGTTATCGTGAATGTAACAACAATTATATATAGTTGATTAATTATTAATTAAAGAAATTAACGAACGGACAAGACTACTGTTAACAATTTCTTTGTTTTAAGCAAACCATAAACGCCCACATTTTGTATACATCAAAAATACAATTATAACAAAGGGTTGTTAATATTTGATTAAAATTGATAAAAAATTTCTCTTTTATCTTTCTATGAATGGGACCGCCCTTTTCTTTTTATTCTTCAACCCCCATTAAAATTTTTTATTGAAAAAAATCGTCTCTAAATCAATTAAAATTTATGCTACATCTATAGTTGTTTAAAAAATAACATTAATTTGTTGTTATCGTATGTATGGTTTGCATGTCTTCTTGTATTCATTTCTATTATCTAGAACTAGTCAGTTAAATTTATTAAAAAGTGGATTCTTGAAAGACAAATTTCTATGATTGGTTTTTATGCTTTCCGCATTTCTAATTGAAAATTACCTAATTGTTGTTTTTAAGAAGTTTTATTACGTGCTCTGTCTTTGAAATGAAGTGAAATAATAATCTTTTTGATTCAATTACTTTATTTCTGATATTTCAGTGAAAGTTCCGGAGCTTTATGTTCATCGTATAACCAGCCATATTCATCGCTAAAATTCCGATTTGTTACATTTATTACATTTAGAATAACTACACTGTCCAGGGTGCGGGAAAGTAATGTAGAAAACGTTATAAAACAATTAGTTAGGCACAGCTACATACTATATTTCAATCCTTCGATACTTATATCTAGTGGATTAATTGATAAAAAATATAATGGAACAGACACTGCTACTTTTTTGGTCTGAGCAAAAACGATTTTGATTATTTAAAAATTTAACAATAACGGATAGTTGTTAATATTTGATTAGAATTTGGCAAAAAAGTTCTCTTTTATCATTCCGTAGATGGTAACACTTTTTCCTTTTTTTCCTCTACTTCATTAAAATTCCTCAATATTACCTTTGATATTATAGATCGTCTAAAAAATAGTTTTATAGTAGTCTTAGTGTGATAGGTTTTTGTATTTTTTTATTAATAAGATTTTACAAACTGACAATTCTAGAACCAGAGGAAGGGATTTTTTTCATTATTTGTTAGTGTTGCTATAATGCTGTATTTTCTTTTTTTTTATAGGGACGTTGACTGACACCAGTAGGCGCCTAGGCTCAGCAGTGGTGTTTGTCTTGTGTATTAAGCCACATGACTGTGTCCTCTGTTCTAGACTCCCCCGTGAAATGTTTGACAGTGCATGGGACATGAGACGAATTCTTAGTTCGTTGTTACAAAATACCACTATTGTCGGTGAATTTTGTTGTTATTCTTGGAAGCGAAATCAGTCCAATGCTTGTTATAGTGTTCGTTGCTATTACTATTTGCGGGGACTGCCGGTCGACGTTCTGACTGGTTCTGAGACATGTTAATTCGCTTTATCCAGTGGCGTATATTACTTATCCAAAACCCATGTGTGGATACGTTTTCAGAGATCATAGACATGTAGTATACTGTAAGATGTGAAGCATGTGCAGAAATATCAAGCTCGCTTCCTGAGAAGGTAGGAAGATATATTTTTCGGTTACCACAGATTACGACCGTCTATTATCCGTACAGTACTATTAAGTATATGGATTTATCCTTTCTCAATTTTTTTGTACCATTTAAGTTCACGAGGTGGAGAGGACAATCGATGGCAGAACTTCGCCGAACCATTACTTATATTCGTAGTTTACTATAGAATCAGAATAGTACCCGCAAAGTAATAACTGTGCTATTATTTGAAAACAAGGAACTACTTTTGTAGGCACTTATTGTGGTAGTAATCTCAAAGACTGTTCTGTTTTAATTGTGGAGTTACCCTTAACTAAATTTCGCATTACGCCCCTGTTTTTGTCCTCACTTATATTACCAACTATTAGAAATGACATTCAATTTAGGGGATTTTTACTTCTAACCTTACTTTTTAAGAAGATAGGAATCAGAATGTTTTTAATAAAATTTGATCATTTTTTTACAAAAATTCATAAAATTAATCGTCCATTCTATTCAACACTAATTAGAAATATTGTGGATTTACCAAGAAATTCATCTTTCAACATTGAATATTTATGTAATCCTGAGAATATTGTAGAAATTGAAACAATAGATTGCAAATTGTAAAGAAGTCTTAGTGTCTGATATTTTACCAAGAGAAACTGTGGAAAGATACGGTATGAACACGAGATCCACAAGAAATCAAGTTATTTTTAAAAATTATTCATTATACTCCCTATCCACAACTAATTTACAAATTGTAGGTTTATACGTTAAATTCTGCACTACAGGACCCTGATTCCTGTCTTTCGGATACCTCAAAATAGCTTTAGCAGGATTTCTAATGGATAAAACTGTAAAACAGTTAGATTTACCATTAAAACTGATAGCAATCAATAGTTCTTATCGTGCTGTAGTTTCCAATTTAGCTGAAGAACGTGGCATTTATCGGTAAAACTGACGATATAAATTAGGTAGAGTTTATAACCAATTTCTAATAACAAATTCCTAAACATTCTAAAGTACATGAAATGACAATTTTAGCGGCTACTATGTATGAACGATCAGCGTGAAAAGAAAAAGGATAGACTATAAGGGACCTCATATTTTTCTGTTAAACATAATTCTAATTCGAATAACACAATAAGTTGGATGAATAAGGGGCTTCTAGACCAATCGGTGCGATACAGCTGCATATCGTATTGTCTACCTCAAAATTACTTTTGTTTAGCGGAAAGTTGGAATGTGCTTTTGAAATGTGAGAAAAAAGATGCTCAATGTGTTGACTGCCTACTGGTAGGTGGGGATCACGTGAAATGAAAGTGAACCGTCACCAGAGCTCGACCAAACCACATCAACCCTCCTAAGGAAGGGGTGACCACACTACTACTGCTACTATACTGTCTTTACTCGACTGATACACCTGTGAGGTGGAGCCTATACATATTCCCATCTAATTCCATCACTGCTTCTGCAAATACGTTATCGATCCTACTCTGTACCTTCTCCTCCCCCAAGTCACAATATATAAGCACATTGAAACAACCATACTACATGTATTGTTGTTGATGATAAAATGAAAATACAAGTAATAGATTCTAAAAATTCCTACTCTGTACCCCATTCCACCATGTCGGGATGCATGCGAGCACTGAAACAGCTATAGCTAGTAATACTCAATACAAAATAATACCTTGAGTAATTATAATAATTGTACTAGCAGTACTGTTTAGTTTTAATAGTCGATGCCCCTTGGTATGTTACAAACGAGATAATCTACAACGATCTGGGAATTCCCACAGTAGAAGAAGACGTCTACCAAAACAAATTTGGTTAAGGAGCTCTCTTTAATGGAAGAGATCTCATCAAGTCGTACTGCAAGATCTATTACAGATCTTAAGGCAAGAGATTAGATTATTTTGATTGTTGATTTATAATTAATAAAAAACGAAAAAACTTACGGTCTTCATTCATCCGTTGCTGTGCTAGATCTAACATCCATTTAACCCGTCTAATCAATATTTCTTGTTTAAGAAAATTGTTGTGGTGAATAGAAAGTTTTATTATATCCTATAATGCCCTTATTTATTTTATTTTTTTAATAAATTTTGCTATCCAGCAAATCAAAAAATCAGATCATCTCCTTTCCAATTCTTTATAGCAGAATCTCACCTACCTATTGCAAAACAATTATTGATTGGTAATCTGATATTTCTGCAATCAAGTAATTAAACATTTTATATGCCATTTTATAACAAATTTAAAAGAAAACAAATTTGCAGATCATGATTTATTAATTTTATGCTATATAGTGGCGAAATACAATATTACTAATAACACTATGGTGACAGAAACATTTATTTCTTAAGCCATTTTTTGAAAAAACATGAAACATGAATATGTAGTTTTGAAAAGCTAAAAACAAATTTCCTAGGGATTATCGAATAAAAAATGAATATCAGTAAGAACCTTTGTTGCTGTTTGCATGTTAATTGGAATGAACTTGCCTGCTACAACTAAAACATCTTCTTGTGCTTTTTCCATCTTTATTATCAATTGTTTTCGTATTGTTATATCTGTACATTCATACCATTTCGAATCGTAAATTGCAAAAAGTGTATCAGCTGCCTATATTTATTGATATTAATAAAACATATGTGGACTTTATTATTAATAAATTAACATAGAAATACCTCTTGCGAAAGTTGAGCTGCTGGATAACAGTGAATTATTACTGCAACAGCTGCAGCAAGTATCGCACTAGCGACACTTTTTATCAACACCATACTCATTGGTCTGTAATAAAGTGTAATTATTGTAATGATAAGAAAATGTAAGTTAATCTTTACTGTTTAGATGTTAGTAGAAGTTCTGAAAGCATTGTCATTCCAACAATTATTAACTCAACAAGAATATTTATTTGATTCAAATTGTTGTACGTATTCAAATAATTCAACAAGAAGTTATGATGATCTATATACGATTTAATATTTCCAATATCATTTGAATCATATTTTAATGCTCTTAATCGATCATTGAGCATCTTAAACTGTAGTTTCAATAGACTTATAGTAAAAAATGCAAAACCATTAAATGAAAGTTGTACAAGTGGACTTATATAAAATGTTGTTGCATTCCAAATGTAAAATGCCATTATTGGTAAAAATTTTGGTATATAACAATAAAGAGATAATTCACCAGTTATCCAGGGACGAAAAACGTAAATTACTGTAGTGACACCACACACAATATAGAAACTTTTGATAATTTTTTTATAAAATTCAAATTCTTTACGATATTTAATTCTTAATTCTAGATTTTCATGTTTATCGCATAACCAGAATTTGCTAGCATCTTTCACCAGAATTCTAACAGGTTCTTGTTTGAAGATTAAAACCAGTAGTTTAACAACTGCCTGAAAAATCAAAAATGGAAATTTGTGTTTCAAACGAATTAGTTTCATATAAATTACATAAGTTAGAATAACTACACTTTCAAAGGTTTCCGAAAATATTGATGTATCATGCTTTACACAGAAAATATTGTAAAACACTAAAGAAGATGTTGAACCAACTAACATTATAACAATAAAAATGATCAACTTATTATATTTAAATAAAGGATTCAAGCCACATATTTTAAGTGGATATAGACACCAATACATGGCTGTTACGTATTCATTCATCTTATACTGCATTTTAGACAATTTGAGAGTCGATATAAAACTGACTTCTTATCATGAATGTAACAACACTTATATATAGTTGATTAATTATTAATTAAAGAAATTATCGAAGGGGTAAGACTACTGTTATCACTTTCTTTGTTCTAAGCAAGCCATAAACGCCTACATTTTGGATACATCAAAAATACAATTACAACAAATGGTTGTTAATATTTGATTAAAATTGATAGAAAAATTCTCTTTTATCTCTTTATAAATGGAACCGCCCTTTTCATTTTATTCTTCAACCCTCATAAAAATTCCTTATTGAAAAAAACCGTCTTTCAATCAATTAATCTTTGTGCTACATTGCCGGTTCCGATATTTCTTGCCTATACATGGTTCGAACAATAACTATAAGTTGTCTAGTTTGCATGTCTTCTCGTATTCATTTCTATCATCAAGAACTAGTCAGATGAATTTGTTGAAAAGTGGATTCTTGAAAGACAAATCTCTAACATTCGTATTGGATCCAGAAAGAAAAATCCAACTATCAACAAACAACAGAATCTACACCGCACGGTAAATTTAAACAGGTAGGAACCTCTAGTTTTAAATTTAAAATTAACTAAAAGTGCATTTTAGATCGTACGCTGAATAATTCGATGTTTCTTTTGTTGAATAAGCAACCAAAGATTTGAGACTTCAGTTGAAATATTGGAAAATTGAAAATGCTATCGTTTTGCTTCAATCTATTGTTAATGGAATTTGATGTAACAGCATGAACATTAACTACATTGATGTGGAATAAAACATATTTTTAATCGTTTCAATTGAATTAAACAGTGATAAAAGGGTTTTATTTATAATTCTGGGGTTATTTCAACAGAATAACTATCGAACGTAGGTGTAGTAATGTTAAACAATGCAGCAGATATTCAGTTTGCCTCTTTTAGATTTTTTTTTCATGTGTAAATATTTAATAAAAAAAAATTGCAGAACACTATGTACATGAAAGGGGATGGAGAACAATGTCGCCCTTTCTTGGGTGTGCATCATCCACAGTAACACTTGCTATCATAGTATGAAAGTTTTTCTCTGATTAATGACAAAAATCTTTGCTCCTACGTTGGATATTCTAGTTAACACTCTAGTAACACATCTAGTAATCCTGATTGTAAAACACGATTATTTATAATATTTGATAATAGCTAATTTTGTTGGAATGCTTAATGATCATCATCATAGTATGATTAAAATAACTGCAATGCTTAAGCTATATTTTGGAAAACCGTGAAGAACGAATATGTAATTTTAAAACACTAGAAGCACATCTTTTAGAGATTATGAAATAAAAGGTGTCTTTCCCATCATTATTATCAATTGTTCTCATCGATAATTTCACAAAAACTGGAATCATTTTGAAACTGGGCTTCAAAATTAAAACACGTAAGTATCAAGGTTTCCAAATTTCCAACAATTTACTTTACTTCAATTAACGAATTAGTTCTAATACTAATGCAGTAAATAGACTTCTAACTAACATTATATTCATTGTTCTGTAATGAAATTCTCATTTGGCGATTATATGAAATTATTATTATTGTAGAAGTTGTGAGAGAATTGTCAATGTAATATCCACTAATTCAGAAAAAATATTCATTTGATTCAAATTGTTGTAGGTTTTCAAACAATCTAACAAGAAATTATGATGATCTACATACGATTTAATCTTTTTAATATCATTTGAGTTATATTTTAATGCTCTCAATCGATCATTGAGCATCTTAAACTGTAGTTTCAGTAGATTTATATTTAAAAATACAAAACCATTAAATGAAACTTGTAATATTGCAATTGTAGAATAAACTGCTACATTATAAATATAAAATACTGAAAAAGGTAGAAATTTCGGTTTATAACAATAAACAGGTAGTTCATCAGTTATCCAGGGACGTAATAGAAAAGGCGTGATACAATTTTATGAAATTCAAACTCTTTCCAATATTTCGTTTTCAATTCTGTACTTTCATATTCATCGTATAACCAGAATTTACTTGTATTTTTTACTAGAATTCGGATTTGTTCTTGCTTAAAGATTAGCACAAATATTTTTACAGTTCCCTGGAAAATTAAACATGGAAATTAGTATTTTAAACAAATCAATTGAAATTTATCACATAAGTTAGAACAACTACACTTTCGAGGGTTTCAGATAATATCGATGAATCGTGCTTTACACAGAAAATATTATAAAACACCAAAAAATATGTTGAACCAATCAACATTATAACAATTAAAATTATCAACTTGTTATATTTAAATAACGGATTGAAGCCACATATTCTTAATGGATATAGACTCCAATACATAGCTTCTCCGTATTTATTCATCTTGTATGTGTACCATTTTGAATCGACGTAAGACCAACATGTTGTTTTGAATGAAACGACATTTATATAAAGTTGACTGACTTATTAATAATAAATATTATGGAGTGGACCTGACCACAGTTATTATATTTTCTTTTGATTTTAGCAAAAAAAGGTTTTAAATACCTAAAAATTTAATTATACCAGATGGTTGTTAATATTTGATTATATTAGCAGAAGAAGAAAAAAACAGTTGGCTTTTATAATTCTATCGATGGGAACGCCTTTTCCGTTTTTTTTTCTTCTTCATTAAAATTCCTTATTGTTTGCTTTGATACTACAGTTCCTCAGTAAAATAGTTTTAGTGCGGTCTTCCAATGAAAAAGGTTTACATATTTTTTACATGTCTTTCACATGTTATTCCATGTTGCCTGATGTGGTGAATACATTTTCTCAGACACTGAGAGATTTTGAGGATTAAGATTGTGACATCCAAGCACTAATTAGCCGGTGGTAGTGATCTTCTCCCAAAAATACGCAAAATGACATAAAGTAATCAAAAAATTCGACTTTAAGTAAGTATTTAATTCCTTAATTTATGTAGTTAACAATGTGACGGGCCCGGCGCATCCACCATTTTTACACCGAAACTATCATTTTCGTATAATAAAACTTATTAATACTTGTGGAGTTTTTTTTACCACGGTCTATAAACTCGATCCATAAAAAGTAAAATCAATTTTTTTGTTCATGGAAAAGTCAACACAGTTGGCTTTCTTTCCTATAATATTTTCCTAGTTTAAAATCCAATTTTTTTATTGAAGTAATAATTTTTTTTCAAGACAAATTACATATACAACAATTCAAGAAATACACGAAGTATTCAATATATAGACTAAGTATTTATATCAGCTAAATTTTTGTAATTGTAACGTTCCCCATTGAAAACCGAAGATCGAATGGGCAAAATGCAATTACATCTCTTTAGTTTATGCACCTGTTAGTGAAATCCTTCAAGTCTAATCAATTGGAATCTGCACGATCTGATTTGCATTTGCCGCTTAAAAGTTCTTCCACTATAATTTTGTCGTTAGATGGAGTTAAAAACACAAGTTCCACTAAATCGAGGCAGATTTCATTCTATTTAAGTTATCTATGTTTTTTACCGACTAACTTTCATTCTTAAAGGAGCAGTTCAAACATTAACAAGACAGGTGGCGCTGTCCTAAAGAACATAATTGCCACATATTAAATTATTTTGAGGCACTGTTGCCATATCAAACTAACAAAATTAATTTCAACAAATAATTTTCATAATTTTTTTTCCATTCTTCAAACAACAATTTTCAAACATTAACGTAAATAATTAGCGAAATTAGTGAAAATAAATTATAATGAACACCGCACTTTCTAGCGGCGCTTCGTTCAGCACATTGCGACGACAAGGAAATACTCTGAATAATGTTCAAGTTATTTCGCAAAATATCTGTTTAGGTATTTCTTATAGAGTTATTCCTATTCTATAATGAAATATTTCCATGATGGTGTTGGATTAGAATAATTAGGGGATGACTTTATCCATCATTAGGGAGAGATCTCGAAAAATTTTTCTACTATGCTTCTCCGGGGGTCGAACCCGGGGCTCCTCTTCTTTCGCGGCTTAAGGTGTGATAAGTAGACGCCTCCGTGGTGTAGAGGTCTTCGCACACCTCAAGCCGCGAAAGGAGAGAAGGCCCGGGTTCGACTTCTGGAGGAGGATAGTCGAAAACTTTCGAGATCTCTCCCTAATGATGTATAAAGTCATTCCCTAATTATTTCATTCCTATTCCATTTCTGTACTTTTAAATTGGCTTCATATTAAGATAAACGTGTTTCTGTTTTATGTTTCAATGGTTATTTTAGTATTTTCGAAAAACTTTACTAAGGAAATACTAATTGGTTCAAGTGTGTTGTTTAACAAAGTTGTTATTTACAATAGCAACTTAAATAAATACAATTTGTATGCATCTTTATAAGATCTTTTTTCTACTTTCGATGTAATCCTGACGAGCAGCTAAAGATGGTCTAGTGATCGAAACCGGTACTGCGAAGTAATTGTTAAATATTAGGATAATGAAGAATTTCTTACTGAAATAAGTTAACAATCCAATACCGCCTTGAAACACAGTTTACAAATTTAAGGTCAAAAACAAATTTCCCGATAATAATTTATTAATTTCATGCTCTACAGTGGAGAAATACAAATATCCTTCATAACACTACAGTGACAATACAATTATGACTTTCAACAACATAAAAAGAACATTTCAAATTGTGACACAAATGATTTTGATTATTAAACCATCTTTTGGAGAAACATAAAACATGAATATGTAGCTTTAAGTATCTAGAAACAGATTGCCTAGAGATTATTGAATAAGAATTGAATATAAATAGGAACCTTTGTAGCTGTTTCCATATTAATTGGAATAATCTTGCCTGCTACAATTGAAACTTCTATTTGTGTTCTTTCCATCATTATTATCAACTGTTTTCGTATTGTTATGTCTGTACATTCATACCATTTCGAATTGTAAATTGCAAAAAGTGTTTCAGCTGCCTATAATTGTTTATATTAACACAAAATGTGTGGATTTTATTATTAATAAATTAACAGTCAACTACCTCTTGTGAAAGTTGAGCTGCTGGATAACAGTGAATTATTACTACAATAGCTACAACAAGTATTACAGTAAAGATACTTTTTATTAATGTCATGTCCGTTGATCTGTAATAAAATATATTATTTTTAATAATAAGAAACGGTTTCATAATATTTACTGTCTCGTAACTTGTAGAAGTTCTGAAAGCATTATCATTACAAGAATCACTAATTCACAAAGAATATTCATTTGATTTAATTTGTTGTACGTATTCAAACAATTCAACAAGAAATTATGATGATTTATATACGATTTAATCTTTCCAATATCATTTGAATCATATTTTAATGCCCTTAATCGATCATTAAGCATCTTAAATTGCAATTTTAATAAATTTATAGTTAAAAATGCAAAACCATTAAAGCAAACTTGAAATATTGAGGATATACAAAATGTTGTTGCATTCCAAATGTAAAATACAATTATAGGTAGAAATTCCGGTATATAACAATAAATAGACAGTTCCCCGGCTATCCAGGGACGAAAAACGAAAATCAGTGTAAGAACACCAACCACAGTATAAAAACTTTTAACAATTTTTTTATAAAATTTATATTCTTTTCGGTATTTAATTGTAAATTCTTGATCTTCATGTTCATCACATAACCAGAATTTGTTAGCATCTTTCACCAGAATTCTTACGGCTTCTTTATTGAATATTAAAACCAACATTTTAACAATTGCCTGAAACAATGCAAAATGGAAATGAATGTGTCAAACAAATTATGATAAATTGCTCACAGTAATTAGAACAAATACACTCTCCAGCGTGTGCGAGAATATCGATGTATCGTGTTTCACACAGAAAATATTGTAAAACACTAAATAAAATGTTGAACCAAGCAACATTAAAACAATAAAAATTATCAATTTATTAGATTTAAATAATGGATTCAAGCCACCAATTCTGAGTGGATGTAGGCTCCAATACATAACAGTTACGTATTCATTCATCTTATATGGAATTTTGTACAATTAGAGTCGATTTAAAACTGACTTGTTATCCTGAATGTAACACCACTTATATATAGTTGATTAATTATTAAATAAAGAAATTACCAAACGGACAAGACTACGTTATCAGTTTCTTTGTTCCAAGCAAACCATAAACGCCTACATTTTGTATATACATCAAAAATATGATTACAACAGATGGTTGTTAATATTTGATTAAAATTAATAGAAAAATTCTCTTTTATCTCTCAATAAATAAAGCCGCCCTTTTCGTTTTATTCTTCAACCCTCATTAAAATTCCTTATTGAAAAAAAAAAACTGTCTTTCAATCAATTAATCGTTGTGCTATATTGGTAGTTCCGGTATTACTTACCTATACATTGTTCGAAAAATAACTATAAGTTGTCTAGTTTGCATGTCTTCTCGTATTCATTTCTATCATCAAGAACTAGTCAGACGAATTTGTTGAAAAGTGGATTCTTGAAAGACAAATCTCTAACATTCGTATTGGATCTAGAAAGAAAAATCCAACTATCAACAAACAACAGAATCTACAACATACGATAAGTATAAACAGGTAGAAAGGTCGAGTTTTATATTCAAAATTAACTGAAAGTCCATTTTAGATCATGCTGTGAATAATTCGATTTTCCTTTTATTGATAAAATAACCAAAGACTTGGGACTGCAGTTGAAATATTGGAAAAATTAAAATACTATCGTTTTGCATCAATCTATTGTTAATGGAATTTGATGTAACAGCATAAACATTAACTACATTGATGTGGAATAAAACATATTTTCAATCGTTTCAATTAAATCAAACAGTAATAAAAGAGTTTTATTTATAATTCTGGTGTTATTTTAACAGAATAATTATCGAACGTAGGAGTAGTTATATTAAACAATGCAGCAGATACTCAGTTTGCCTCCTCTAGATTTTTTTTTCAGGTGTGAATATTTAATAAAAACAAATATAATTGCAGAACACTATGTACATGAAAGGGGATGGAGAACAATGTCGCCCTTTCTTGGGTGTGCATCATCCACAGTGACACTGGCTATCATAATATGAAAGCAAAACCCCTACAATACGATTATTTAATGAAGATCGCGATCCCTCTGTTTGATAATAGCTAATTTTGTTGAAATGCTTAATGATTTTGAACAAACTCATCATGGTATGATTAGAATAACTTCAATGCTTAAGCCATATTTTGGAAAACCGTGAAGAACGAATATGTAATTTTAAAACCCTAGAAGCACATCTTTTAGAGATTATGAAATAAAAGGTGTCCTTCCCATCATTATTATCAATTGTGCATTTATAACATTTCAAACTGTAAATTGCAAAAAGTGTTTCAGCTATCTGTATTTGTTGATATTAATACATATATCTATTTTGCTAGAGAAAAATTTTGGACAACTAGAGATTTTATTGACGTGTCGTGGATCATGCAATTTGTAACGTTGAGCATTTGTGGCGCCGTTCTCATCGTTAATTTCACAGAAACTGAAATCATTTTGAAACTGGGCTTCAAAATTAAAACACGTAAGTATCAAGTTTTCCAACAATTTACTATACTTCAATTAACGAATTAGTTCTAATACTAATGCAGTAAATAGACTTCTAACTAACATTATATTCATTGTTCTGTAATGAAAATTTCATTTGGCGATTATATGAAATTATTATTATAGTAGAAGTTATGAAAGAATTGTCAATGTAATAGCCACTAATTCACAAAGAATATTCATTTGATTCGAATTGTTGTACGTATTCAAATAATCCAGCAAGAAGTTATAATGATCTACATACGATTTAATCTTTTTAATATCATTTGAGTTATATTTTAATGCCCTCAATCGATCATTGAGCATCTTAAACTGTAGTTTCAATAGATTTATATTTAAAAATGCAAAACCGTTAAATGAAACTTGCAATATTGAACTAATAGAAAAAACTGCTACATTATAAATATAAAATACTGAAAAAGGTAGAAATTTCGGTTTATTACAATAAACAGGTAGTTCATCAGTTATGTACGTCTATTTTTGTAGAGAAAAATTTTAGACAACTAGGAATTTTATTGGCATGTCGTGAATCATGCAATTCTGAACGTTGAGCATCTATGGCGCCATTAGTTTCTCAGAAACTGAAATCATTTTGAAATCGGGATTGAAAATTAAAACACTTAACAACTTTTCCAACAATTTACTTTTACTAATTATGTGCTGTACTATAGACAAATGTAGTATTGTTAGTGAAATTACCGTGTAGAAATAGAATTGCTATTAGTAGGTGAGCTATCACTGAAATAATTTTAATTCTCAAGCCATGTTTTGGAAAAACATGAAACATGAATATGTAGCTTTAAAAACCTGAAAATATAATCTTTAAAAAATTTAAAAATGAAAACTGATCGTATGATACCTTTGTAGCTGTTTCCATATTCATCGGAATGAATTTGCCTGCTACAACGAAAAGTTCTTCTTGTGTCTTTTCCATCATTATTATCAATTGTTTTCTTATTGTCATATCTTTACATTCATACCATTTCGAGTCGTAAATTGCAAAAAGTGTTGCAGCTGCCTGGATTTGTTTATATTAACAGATATATCTTATTTATTATTTTTATTAATAAATTAATATGGGAATACCTCTTGTGAGAGTTGAGTCGCAGGATAACAATGAATTAGTGCTAAAACTAATGCAGTAAATAATGCAGTAAATAGACTTCTAACTAACATCATATTCATTGTTCTGTAATGAAGTTTTCCTTTTGTAATAATAAGAAATTATAATTTAATATTTACTGAATTATAGCTTGTAGAAGTTGTGAAAGAATTGCTAATATAACAGCCAGTAATTCATAAAGAATATTCATTTGATTCAAATTGTTGTAGGTTTTCAAACAATCTAACAAGAAATTATGATGATCTATATACTTTTTAATCTTGCCAATATCATTTGAATTATATTTTAATGCTCTCAATCGATCATTGAGCATCTTAAATTGTAGTTTCAGTAGATTTATATTTAAAAATACAAAACCATTAAATGAAACTTGTAATATTGCAATTGTAGAATAAACTGCCACATTATAAATATAAAATACTGAAAAAGGTAGAAATTTCGGTTTATAACAATAAACAGGTAGTTCATCAGTTATCCAGGGACGTAATAGAAAAGGCGTGATACAAATACCAAGTGCACCATAAAAGGTTTTAACACATATTTTATGAAATTCAAACTCTTTCCAATATTTCGTTTTCAATTCTGGACTTCCATATTCATCGTATAACCAGAATTTACTTGTATTTTTTACTAGAATTCGGATTTGTTCTTGCTTAAAGATTAGCACAAATATTTTTACAGTTCCCTGGAAAATTAAACATGGATATTATTAATTTAAACAAATCAATTCAAATTTATCACATAAGTTAGAACAACTACACTTTCGAGGGTTTCAGAGAATATTGATGTATCATGCTTCACATAGAAAATATTATAAAATACCAAATAGAATGTTGAACAAAGCAACATTATAACAATAAAAATTATCAACTTATTATATTTAAATAATGGATTGAAGCCACATATTCTTAAAAGATATAGACTCCAATACATAGCTTCTCCATATTCATTCATTTTGTATGACATTTTGTACCATTTAGAATGGACGTAAGACTAACATGTTGTCTTGAATGAAACGACACTTATATATAGTTGACCAATCAATAATAAATATTATGGAATAGACAAGACTACAGTTATTTTTTTTTTTATTTATTTAAGCAAAAAAGGTATCGAATACCTAAAAATTTAATTATACCAGATGGTTGTTAATATTTGATAAGATTAGCAGAAGAAAAAAAAAACAGTTCGTTTCTATCATTCTATAGATGGGAACGCCTTTTCCGTTTTTTTTCTACTTCATTAAAATTCCTTACTACACGTAGTGTAGTTAGCAAAAAAAAGTTTATATTTATGTATTAGTAATTCCTGTTAGAATTTATCGTGGGGAATTCTGGATAAGTAACCAGGACATCTTCAGAATCTTCAGGGTAAAAGTAAAAACGAAACTGAATCTATGTCCGATCCCTAAACTTTTGGTAGAATAGAAAATGGTTAAAAAATTCCTGTAAAATAATCAAATTTTCATGTATCATTTTACAAAATTGCCGCTATAACCTCAAACTATTCAGTGTATAATGGAGCTGCAAATAGTTTGCTTTGTTGAGATTTTGATTTCGTTAGGTTGGTTTCTTGACGTCATAACCTAGGACTGCGTTCATCAATCATTTACATAATTAAGCCGTAATTATTTCATTCCTTAATTTTTGTAGTTAACAATGTGACGAGCCCGGCGCACCCACCATTTTTACACCGAAACTAATAGATTTTTTTTAATAAAAACTTTTATTAAAATTAATTTCAACGAATGGTTTTCATCATCTTTTTCTCGTTCTTCAAACAACAATTTTCAACATCAGCGTAAATAATCAGCGAAATTAATGGAAATAAATTATAATGAAAACCGCCTTTTATAGCGGTGCCTCGTTCAGCACACCGTGACAACATGGAAAAACTCTTAATATTTTTCACGTTATTTTGCAAAAGGTTTGTTTAGATATTTCTCTTAGACTTATTCCTATTCTATTTCTGTACTTTTAAATCTGTTTCTTATAAAGACAGACATGTTTTTATTTTATTTTTCATTGGTTATTTTAATTATTTCGAAAAACATTTCTAAGGAATTTGTGATTGGTTCAAGTGTGTCATTTAACAAAGTTGTTATCTAGTAACTTAAATAAATACAGTTTGTATGCTTCTTTGCAAGATCTTTATTATACTTTGAAGGTAATCTTGACGCGGAGCTAAAGATGGTCTAGCAAACGAGAACGCTACTACGAAATAATTGTTAAATAATAAAGATCTTTAATTGACATTTGGTAATCCTTTATTTTCACAATTAAGCAATTAAACACTTTATCTGTCCTTTCGTCATTTTTATTTTATAAGGAGTTACTTATTGAATTGAATTTAACAAGTCAGTTTTGTCCTGAAACACACTTTACAATTTTAAAGACAAAAACAAACTCTTCGATAATAATTTATTAATTTCATGCTCTACAGTGGAGAAATACAAATATCCTTCATAACACTACGGTGACAATACAATTACGACTGTTAACTCAAGTGTCGCAGTGTCAGAAATAAAAGTTTCAAGAACATGCACGGTGACACTTTAGTAGTAAGTTAGTGTTTCAAACTGTCCCGCAAATAACTTAAATTCTTAAAGCATATTTTGGAAAAACATAAAACATGAATATGTAGTTTTAAAAATCTAGAAACAGATTCCCTAGAAATTATTGAATAAGAGTTGAATATAAATAGAAACCTTTGTAGCTGTTTCCATATTCATTGGAATAATCTTGCCTGCTACAACTAAAACTTCTTCTTGTGTCTTTTCCATCATTATTATCAATTGTTTTCGTATTGCCATATCTGTACATTCATACCATTTCGAGTCATAAATTGCAAAAAGTGTTTTAGCTGCCTAGAATTGTTTATATTAACAGAAAATATGTGGATATTTATAAATGAATATAAATATACCTCTTGTGAAAGTTGAGCTGCTGGATAACAATGTATTACAACTATAATAGCCGCAGCAAGTATTGCAGTAGAGATACTTCTTATTAACATCATACTCATTGGCCTGTAATAAAGTTTATTATTTGTAATAATAGGAACTGTTTTATAATATTTGATATTAACTGTATGGTAGCTTGTAGAAGTTCTGAAAGCATTATCATTACAAGAATCACTAATTCACAAAGAATATTCATTTGATTTAAATTGTTGTACGTATTCAAACAATTCAACAAGAAGTTATGATGATCAATATACGATTTAATCCTTCCAATATCATTTGAATCATATTTTAATGCCCTTAATCGATCATTAAGCATCTTAAATTGCAATTTCAATAAATTTATAGTTAAAAATGAAAAACAATTCAAGCAGACTTGAAATATTGAGCTTATACAATATGTTGCTGCATTCCAAATGTAAAATACAATTATAGGTAGAAATTTCGGTATATAACAATAAATTGCTAGTTCTCCGGTTATCCAAGGACGGAAAATATAAATCAGTATAATAGCACTACAAGCAATATAGAAACTTTTGACAATTTTTTTATAAAATTCAGCTGCTCTTCGGTATTTAATTGTAAATTTTGGATTTTCATGTTCATCACATAACCAGAATTTGTTAGCATTTTTCATTAGAATTCGTACCGCTTCTTGTTTGAAAATTAAAACGAATATTTTAACAATTGCCTGAAACAATGAAAAATGGAAATTAATGTGTAAAACAAATTATAATAAGTTGCTTACAACACTTAAAAGAACAACACCCTCTAGTGTATTTGAGAATTTCGATGAATCGTGCTTCACACAGAAAATATTATACAACACTAAAGAAGATGTTGAACCAATTAACATTATAACAATAAAAATTATCAACTTATTAGATTTAAATAATGGATTAAAGCCACAGATTCTAAGTGGATATAGACTCCAATACATAACAGTTACGTATTCATTCATCTTATATGGAATTTTAGCCAATTTGAGAGTCGATATAAAACTGACTTGTTATCTTGAATGTAACAGCACTTATATATAGTTGATTAATTATTAAATAAAGAAATTACCGAACGGACAAGACTGCTGTTATGAGTTTTTTGTGCCAAGCAAACTATAAACGCCCACATTTCGAATACATCAAAAATACAATTACAACAGATGATTGTTAATATTTGATTAAAATTGATAAAAAAAATTTCCTTTATCTCTCTATAAATGGGACCACCCTTTTTTTTATTTTTTTCTTCAACCCTCATTAAAATTCTTTTTGAAAAAAACCGTCCTACAATGAATTAATCTTTATGTCACATTGATGATTTCGATATTACTTACTTATACATCGTTTGAAAGCTAACTTTAAGTTTTGTTATCGTATATAGTTTGGATGTCTTCTGGTATACATTTCCATCATTAAGAACCAATTAGATGAATTTTTTGAAAAGCGGATTTTTTAAAGACGAATTTCTAAAGTTTGTAAAGTTTTTCCATATTTCTAATTGGAAATTAATTGTTGTGCATTTTTAAAGTACTGGTATGTTCTTTCATAATCGATGATGTATTGGGGTACGCATTTTTCAGTCTCTTGACTGGAGTTATTATTATTTATTTTATCAACAAAACAAAAATCAAACTATTAACGAACAACAAGTTCTACAATGAACGGTAAGTATAAAGAAGTAGAAAGTGTAGAAACGTCTAGTTTTAAATTTAATATTAACTGAAAGTGCATTATAGATGCATGTGGATAATTCTACTTTTCTCTTGTTGATAAAATACCCAAAGATATAAGACTTTATCAAAAATAATAGAAAATTTGAAACACATTTTCAATTGCTTCAGTTATATAAAAAAATTATAAAATAAAGAGTTTAAAAATCATATGTTGAGAAAAAACTACAATTCTGGGATTCTTTTTACAGAAAAATCAGTTATCAAATGTACCTAAGTGTAGTAGCACTGTTAGAAATTGATGGACACAAGAAAAATTTTTTGCTCAGATTTACCAAAAAAACTCAAAAAGAGAGAGTTTATATAATAAGATTCCAATCAAAAATCAAAAGCCTTCATTCAGGTATCAGAAGATTAGCCTTGAAAGGACCCTTTAGGTGAGGAAAAATTTAAAATTATTCAAAATCACTAAAATACCAACTAACGATGGATACTGAAAGATTCCATCAACCATTGATAATTTTATTAAAATCATTGTATTAGACTCCAATGGGTATTTGAATGAAATTGGTGATAAAAATGGTGGATGTGCTGCGCGCATTTTTGGACAAAAGTCCAATTTTCTCACTTTTGTGCTACAACAATCGAATTAAAAGTACCACCAATCGATAGATATTGAAAAAATACATCAGGCAATGGTAATTTTATCAAAATAATTGCATTAGTTCGACTCCAACAGATATTTGGATGGAGTTTCTGATATAAATGGTGGATGCGCCGGGCGCACTACTTAACTAAAATCGGATTTACTCACTTTTGTGTTACAACAATCGAATTAAAAATACCACCAATCGATAGATACTGGAAAACTGCATAAACCGGTGGTGATTTGTTCTGAATCATTACATTAGTTTGCGTAAATAAAACCATAGAATTGATGGATGCGCCAGGTACACATTTTAAACGAAAATCTAATTATCACACATTTGTATTACAATAATAGTATTTTTTATGGTAAATTCATCTAAATAGTGGTGGTCTTACAACAAAAACAAAAATATTAATTTCGTAGCAATTATACGGCGATAACAATCTCTTTCTAATACATGCAAATAATAAATTGTGTAAGACACTCACTCATGAATAATGGCTTATATTTTACTTATTTAGGAAAATTTTCGGTCTTCCTTCTCCTATAGGCTTCTTTTAAGAGCGAATCTACTAATATCCGTTAAGAAAGTTGAAAAGAATCCTCCACAACAAACTTTTCGTTCTTCTAGAATCTAGAAGGTTAACCTAACCCTTTTTGTCATAAATTCAGTGTATTTCAAGTAAACTTGGAGCGCTAATCCCGACTATCGTTGTGAGAGAAAAAAATCGATATATGTGGTGCTTATTACCATCTTTAAGTCTTTCTATCCTTGACTCAATAAAGAACAGATTGTGTTACACGCAACTGTATCATCCAGACTTTGAAATATATCTCTAGAGAGATGGGAAATAATGTAGACTCGTAGAAAATCCTCTAGAGATGTTGATTGTACAGTTTTTCAACAGTCTTGTTAACAAGTAGATAAAGAAATCACGAAAAAAAACGGTAAATTTGTAGCGCATCCACCATTTTTACATTGAAACTTTTATAGACTTTTCTTAAGAAAACTTTCATAAAAATTAGTGTCAACAAAAGATTTACATCAAGTTTTTCTATTCTTTAAACAATAATTTTCAACACCGAAATAATTAATAACCAGCGAAATTAATGATAAAACTTTTCAATTACAACTGTTTGTATACACCGCCCTCATCCCCATCAATCATTAGCATTGTTGTTTCGTTTTTACGCAATCATAATTAGAAAAATAGTAGCAGTTAATGGAACTAAATTTTAATACTACATATACTTTGATACATTTTATTTTTTTAATTGTTGAGAGGCTTATGTACATAAGAGGAAAAAAAAGAATTTGAAAAATATTAATTAATTTGAATTCAATTACTTTGAATGTTGCGGTTATGTGAGCTGAAAATATCACTAGAAAGATAGTTTCTAGATTCCATCCCGTAAAGTTGGAAAATTTAATGTTGTTAGATTTGTGTCAAGATTCAATTAGGTCCTTAGATATAGTATAGTAGCATAGCAGTGCCGGTTGTAACGCATTTTTGTGTGGAAAAATTGAATTTTGCGTTTTGGTGAAGATGCCGGAAGTTGTCATCTTGTTGTTGTTATTGTTAACAACCTGTTGCAACTGGGAGAATTACCCCACCCCCAATTGTCGGTACTGCCACAAAACGAAAAATTCAAATTTTTCGCCCAAAAGTCGGTTAGAATAGGCACTGCTGTACTACTTGAGTAGAGGACCCCTCCAGTATTCTATCTGCAGTATTCTTCAGATATCTTTTATCATTAAATCAGCAATACCTATATATACATACAGGTGTTTTTTTTCTGATAAACCTAATTTTCGGTATCTCACTTATTTATGAAGGAATTCAAACGAGATTATGAGGATTAACATTGTGACACACAAGGCCTAATTAACCGGTGGTAGTGATCTTGTAACTGTCCCGAAAATACGCAAAATGGTATCCAGTCCTCGAAAAATTCGAATTTTCTCTAAAAAGATCCTATATCACAATGCTCTAATGAAACTAAATTAAACCGCAATTATTTCATACCTTGATTTGTATAATTAACATTGTGATGAGACCGGCGCATCCACCATTTTTACACCGAAACTTTAACAGATTTTTTTTTTTTAAATGAAACTTTCATAAAAATTAACTTAAACAAATGATTTTCATCATCTTTTTCTCGTTCTTCAAACAACAATTTTCAACATTAACGTAAATAATCAGCGAAATTAATGGAAATAAATTATAATGAAAACCGCCTTTTATAGCGGTGTCTCGTTCAGCACACCGTGACAACATGGAAAAACTCTTAATATTTTTCACGTTATTTTGCAAAAGGTTTGTTTAGATATTTCTCTTAGACTTATTCCTATTCTATTTCTTCACTTTTAAATCTGTTTCTTATAAAGACAGACATGTTCTTATTTTATTTTCCATTGGTTATTTTAATTATTTCGAAAAACATTTCTAAGGAATTTGTGATTGGTTCAAGTGTGTCATTTAACAAAGTTGTTATCTAGTAACTTAAATAAATACAGTTTGTATGTTTCTTTGCAAAATCTTTATTATACTTTGTAGGTAATCTTGACGCGGAGCTAAAGATGGTCTAGCAAACGAGACCGCTACTACGAGAAAATTGTTAAATAATAAAGATCTTTAATTGACATTTGGTAATCCTGTATTTCTACAATCAAGCAATAAAACACTTCATTTGTCCTTTAACAAGTCAGTTTTGTCTTGAAACACAGTTTACAAATTTAAACACAAAAACAAACTTCCCAATAATAATTTATTAATTTCATGCTCTACAGTGGAGATACTACGGTAACAATACAATTACGACTGTTAACAACATAAAAAGAGCGCTTCAAACTGTCCCTCAAATAATTTCAATTCTTAAAGCATATTTTGAAAAAACATAAAACATGAATATGTAGTTTTAAAAATCTAGAAACAGATTCCCTAGAAATTATTGAATAAGAGTTGAATATAACTAGAAACCTTTGTAGCTGTTTCCATATTAATTGGAATAATCTTGCCCGCTACAACTAAAACATCTTCTTGTGTCTTTTCCATCATTATTATCAATTGTTTTCGTATTGCCATATCTGTACATTCATACCATTTGGAATCGTAAATTGCAAAAAGTGTTTCAGCTGCCTATATTTATTGAAATTAACAAAACATATGTGGATTTTATCATTAATAAATTAACATTGAAATACCTCTTGTGAAAGTTGAGCTGCTGGATAACAGTGAATTACAACTATAATAGACGCAGCAAGTATTACAGTAGAGATACTTCTTATTAACATCATACTCATTGGTCTGTAATAAAGTTTATTATTTTTAAAAATAAAAAACTGTTTTCTAATTTAATATTTACTGTATTGTGGCTTGTAGGAGTTCTGAAAGCATTATCATTATCATTACTACTAATTCACCAAAAATGCTCATTTGATTTAAATTGTTGTAGGTATTCAAATAATTCAACAAAAAATTATGATGGTCTATGTAAGATTTAACCTTTCCAATATCATTTGAATCATATTTTAATGCTCTTAATCGATCATTGAGCATCTTAAATTGCAATTTCAATAAATTTATAGTTAAAAATGGAAAACAATTAAAGCAAACTTGAAATATTGAGCTTATACAATATGTTGCTGAATTCCAAATATAAAATACAATTATGGGTAGAAATTTCGGTATATAACAATAAATAGACAGTTCACCAGCTATCCAAGGACGGAAAATATAAATCAGTATAATAGCACTACACACAGTATAGAAACTTTTAACAATTTTTTTATAAAATTTATATTCTTTTTGGTATTTAGTTGTAAATTCGGGATTTTCATGTTCATTACATAACCAGAATTTGTTAGCATCTTTCACCAGAATTCTTACAACTTCTTGTTTGAAAATTAAAACCAATATTTTAACAATTGCCTGAAACAATGAAAAATGGAAATTAGTGTCTCAAACAAATAATAATAAATTACTTACAATACTTAAAATAACAACACTCTCTAGTGTATTTGAGAATATCGATGAATCGTGCTTTACACAGAAAATATTGTAAAACACTAAATAAGATGTTGAACCGACTAATATTATAACAATAAAAATTATCAACTTATTATATTTAAATAACGGATTCAAGCCACACATTCGAAGTGGATATAGACTCCAATACATGACTGTTGCGTATTCATTCATTTTATACTGCATTTTAAACAATTTGAGAGTCGATATGAAACTGACTTGTTATCCTGAATGTAACAACACTTATATATAGTTGATTAATTATTAATAAAGAAATTACGGAAGAGACAAGACTACTGTTATCAGTTTCTTTGTGCCAAGCAAACCATAAACGCCTACATTTTGAATACATCAAAAATACAATTATAACAGATGGTTGTTAATATTTGATTAAAATTGATGGAAAAATTCTCTTTTATCTCTCTATAAACGGGAACGCCCTTTTCGTTTTATTCTTCAACCCTCATTAAAATTCTTTATTGAGAAAAAATAACCGTCTTTCAATCAATTAATCTTTGTGTCACATTGATGATTTCGATATTATTTACCTATACCTTGTTCGAAAACTAACTTTAAGTTTTGTTATCATATATAGTTTGGATGTCTTCTCGTATACATTTCTATCATTAAGAACCAATCAGAATTTGTTGAAAACAGGATTTTTGAAAGACGAATATCTAAAGTTTGTAAAGTTTTTCTATATTTTTAGTTGAAAATTAATTGTTGTGTATTTTTAAAGTACTGGTATGTTCTTTCATAATCGATGATGTATTGGGGTACGCATTTTTCAGTGTCTTGACTGGAGTTATTATTATTTATTTTATCAACAAAACAAAAATCAAACTATTAACAAACAACAGGTTCTACAATGAACGGTAAGTATAAACACGTAGAAAGTGTAGAAACGTGAAGTTTTAAATTCAATATTAACTGAAAGTGCACTATAGATGTTGCTGTGAATAATTCGACTTTTCTCTTGTTGATAAAATACCCAAAGATATACGACTTTATTGAAAGTATTGGAAAATTTGAAATACATTTTCAATTGCTTCAGTTATAAAAAAAAATGATAAAATAAAGAGTTTAAAAATCATATGTTGAGAAAAAACTACAATTCTGGGATTCTTTTTACAGAAAAATCAGTTATCAAATGTAAGTGTAGTAGCACTGTTAGAAATTGATGGACACAATAAAAATTTTTTGCTCAGATTTACAAAAATACTCAAAAAGAGAGAGTTTATATAATAAGATTCCAATCAAAAATTCCTCGTGTAACACGGAAGCCTTCATTCAGGTATCAGAAGATTAGCCTTGATTCAAAATAACTAAAATACCAACAATCGGATACTGAAAGACTCCATCAAGCATTGGTAATTTTATTAAAATCATTGTATTTGTTAGACTCCAATGGGTATTTGAATAAAGTTGGTGGATGTGCTGGGCGCATTTTTGGACAAAAATCCAGTTTTCTCACTTTGTGCTACAACAATCGAATTAAAACTACCGCCAATCGATAGATATTGAAAAAATACATCAGGCAATGGTAATTTTATCAACATAATTGCATTTGTTCGACTCCAACAGATATTTGGATGGAGTTTCTGATATAAATGGTGGATGCGCTGGGCGCACTACTTAACTAAAATCGAATTTGCTCATTTTTATGTTACAACAATCGAATTAAAAGTACCACCAATCGATAGATACTGGAAAACTGCATAAACTACGGGTGATTTGTTCTGAATCATTACATTAGTTTGCGTAAATAAAACCATAGAATTGATAGATGCGCCAGGTACACGTTTTAAACGAAAATCAAATTATCACACATTTGTATCACAATAGTATTTTTATGGTAAATTCATCAAAATAGTGGTGGTCTTACGACAAAAACAAAATTATTAATTTCCTTGCAATTTTACGGCTACAACAATCTGTTTCTAATACTTGCAAATTATAAATTGTGTAAGACACTCACATAAATATTTATATATATATAAATACATTTTGAATAATTTTCGGTTTTTCCGTTAGAAAAGTTGAAAAAAATCCCCATAACAAACTTTTCGTTCTTCTAGAATCTATCTATAAATTCAGTGTAATTCAGGTAAACTTGGAGCGCTAATCCCGACTATCGTTGTGAGAGAAAAAAAATCGATATTTGTGGTGCTTATTACAATCTTTAAGTCTTTCTATCCTTGACTCAATAAAGAACAGATTGTGTTACACGCAACTTTATCATCCAGACTTTGAAATATATCTCTAGAGAGATGGGAAATAATGTAGACTCGTAGAAAATCCTCTAGCAATGTTGATTGTACAGTTTTTCAACAGTCTTGTTAACAAGTAGATAAAGAAATCACGAAAAAAAAACGGTAAATTTGTAGCGCATCCACCATTTTTACATTGAAACTTTTATAGACTTTTCTTAAGAAAACTTTCATAAAAGTTAGTGTTAACAAAAGATTTACATCAAGTTTTTCTATTCTTTAAACAATAATTTTCAACACCGAAATAATTAATAACCAGCGAAATTAATGATAAAACTTTTCAATTACAACTGTTTGTATACACCGCTCTCATCCCCGTCAATCATTAGCATTGTTGTTTCGTTTTTACCCAATCATAATTAGATTATAAAACAGTTGATTACCAAGTTAAATATAGTTGTGTGTGATAGACGGAACAATATTAGGAGAAAAACGTAAAATAAACTTTATATGAAACCTCAAAGTTGTTCGGTCACTTTATTCGAATCTAATCCGTTTGGAAATTATTGTAGATCAAGACAATTGATGTATATTTATGCAACAATATGGTGCATCTGAATTTAATGCAATTCCCAAAACACTATCTATAAGCTAGATAGAATTTGTCTGTTTGGATTTTCGAATAATAATTCCTAGAACTTTCTCAGATTATCAAAAAACAAATCGATCAAGGTTGCTATTGTAATTGAGAACTTTCCAATAATCTAACACCTGGAATATTACGTGATTAAATGGAAGGTGTTAACGTAATCACCAAATAGAAAAAAAACTGATTTGTTGTTTTAATTTATTTTGTTAACACCTTACAATTATATTCTTATCTACAGACAATAATTTATTGGTTTGTTTTACTGATGAATGATGATAAGGGTTGTTTTCAAATTTTGTTTTTGGAAAATAGACTGTACATTTATATACACATCTATGTGCTACATCAAACAAATTCTAGATAATGACTTTTGTTTGGATTTAAAATCGTGCAAATTCTTAACAACAAATAAGCAAATTTTTATACAAAACACTTGCTTTTTTATTGTTAATAATTTAAATAAATTCAAAAGCAAGTATTTTGTGTAATTCACATATTCTCTCTCTTCTTATCATTAACATAGCTTAGTTACAATAATAATAATAATAATAATAATAATAATAATAGAAAAAAATTGTTATTATAATGCAAATAGTTTGAAGCTTAAAGTTGCATTAAAATTCATGTCGTGATCGATGTGGTTGAAGTCTTGATGGGGATTCACAGCCGAATAAATGCAGTTGATGGTAAACAACTGCTAGGCTGTTGTAATTTTTATTAATTTGACTAGATAGACCTGGTCATGGTTATATTTATAACATCAATACAGCTTCTTTTTCATCTATACAATACAATAAAATTGAAAATATCTGTAGAATAAATTGGACGGGTATTGACAAAATTGAGCAAAATTCTAAATAATATTAAAAAAAAAATTATTACAGATATTCTCAATTCTATTCTCCTGTGTATTTATATGGCAGTTTTTTATCAATATTCCAACTAGATTTGCTTCAAAAATTTGTATCATAGTCGGATCTTCGTCTACCACTATAACCACCATGACTGCTACCAGGATTATTACCATAATAAGCGTTATAATAATAACCGTTCCATTCAGATCTCCAACTGTCGTATAAATTCGACATACTGTTATCATGAATTGAACCAGACGACCTCTATAGAGTTAATTTTTTTGTTTATAATTTTCTATGTTTATTGATAATTAATAATATTATAATTACCTTTTTAGCATATTTCGTATCATAACCACGTTCATTCCATACATCTTCCATATTATACAAATCATCAGCACCATAATTATCAAAACCACCCATATGGTTTTTGTTTAATTCATTCAACATATCTTCAGTTAATGGGATTGGGGTTTTCTTTTTTGCATTCTTTTGACGGTTTACCAACTGAAAAATGTATGATTGATAATTGAAAAATGGATGGATTAGCAAAAATCGAGTACGTACAACTGTAACACCAAATATGATGACGAAGAGTAATGATGCCAAACCTATAACGATAACGGCAATCGCCCACTGTGGTAATAATACGTTATCTTCCGCATAGCCCACAGTTGGATAGACTTGTTTTGGTAAAACTGCAATAACAATTACATCATCAGTTTTTGCACATACAGTAGGAGTTAGTCGTTTGGACCAAAAAAGCAGTAGATCCAATGATTGAGAGTAGATTAAATATAATTGTAACGGAAATATAGAAACAATAGAGTTCTATTTAGGGGGTCAATGAAGAGCACGGATAACGCTTATTAAAACTCGATTTGTTATCCGTGTCTTTAAATTGTTCGCAAAGTTTCGTGCAACAAGTTAGAAGACAAATTCTCTCTTTTGTCATCATCATCATCATTATCATCATTGTAGAAAACTTACCGATAAAGTCTGTGTATTTCGGATCGACAATAAAATGACCTAAACTCAAATTCCCATCTAATTTTCCATTACCATCCAACACTTTACCTTCACGATTTTTCAAATTTGTATCAATTAAGGCATCATGGAATAATTTTTTAATTTCAATCGTATCAATTTGTCGTCCTAAATCATTCAATTCGACTAAATAATCAACCAAAACACTACCTTCACTAAAACCATCAATACGTATCTTCTTGTACCATTTATTTAACGTATTTGATCGACTATAAGCCTGTTCTAGCTATATTTCAAAATAAATAAATTGAGAAATTATTGAAATTTTTGATAGAAATAGTAACTTACTTGACTTTCGACTTCATTGGCTAAAATTTGCCATTCTTTCGTATTACGATCTAAAAGTTCTGGTACCCATTTGGCACCACCTACCAATTTTATGGTACCTGCTACATCGCATTCTTTCTCACAAATACCCGGTGTTGTTGGTTTTGGTGTTGTTGTAGTTGTTGTAGTTGTAGTTGTTGTTGTTGTAGTTGTTGTCGTACTACTTATATCGTCTAAATCACCACTTGAAGTTGTTGATGCTGCTCGTGCTGCTTCTAATAGTTTTTCAATCGATATTGGTGTGGTTGATGGTGTTGGCCAACCTGTAAATTCAGTTGTTGCCCTCGATGGCCAACCTTTATGTATTGTTGGTAGTGTAACAACTTTCGGTTCTTCGTCATCAAATGTTGGTTTTGGTGTTGTTAATCTTGTTGCTGATTTTCGTGTACCACCACCACCAGGTCGTGTTGGGAAAACAACTTTAAATGGTTTTGTTGATTGACTATTAGATACTGTTGTTGGTGTAGCTACTGTTGTTGTAGTAGAAGATTCTGAATCTTTATCAACATCACGGAATTTATGATAACCAGGTGGTAATAGATTTACTGGTACTTTTTCTGGTGTTGTTAACGGTTTTTCGGTAGTCCTTGCCTTATATCCAGGTGGTAAAAAGGCGGAAATATCAACAGGTTTTGCTTGATTTAATAAATTATCAACTTTGCTTTTTGATGATGATGATTCTGGTTTATATCCTGGTGGTAATAATGAACTAATATCATCTACAGGTTTAGCATTTGCTAAAATAGCACCAATTAGTGATTTTTCGGTAGTTGTAGTAGTTGTTGGATTTTTATTTTTAAAAGATTTATAACCTGGTGGTAAAAATGCTGAAATATCATCTGGTTTTGCAATATCCAAAACATTTCTGCTTTTATTCTTTGGTTTATCTTCACTAATTGATGGTTTATATCCAGGTGGTAATAGAGCGCTTAAATCGTCTTTTTTGGTATTATCAAACAATTTCGACACCTTATCTTTATCATCTTTAGTTTTGTTCCTCTCTTGTAATTTGAATTTATTCAAAATATCATCAGCTAATTTCGAATTATGATTACTATTATTATTTTTATATCCAGGTGGTAAAAATGCACTAACATCTTCAACAATAACTTGAGTCCCCTTTGGGTTTTCTTTCGGCGGTTCATCACCTTGTGGCAACTCAATATTAGCTTCAGTTGTTGTCGATGTAGTAATTGTCGTTTTTCTATTATTTTGATAACGTGGTTTATATCCAGGTGGTAATAAAGCGGATAAATCATCTTGTTTAGTGTTTTCGAAAATCTTTCTGAATTTCGATGGAGGTGTTGGTCGTAAATTCGGTGAAAATTTCCTTATAACTACGGCCGGTAATGGTGATTTTGTTGTTGTTGTTGTTGTTGTTGATTTTATACCAACATCAAGCATTGTTGTCACATCAACTTTATCAATATTTTCTGTAATTACAGTAAAATTATTCGCATCATCCTCTTTGAAACCACTAGCTAAAAGACCACTAGATAGATCCGACTGGACTCTATCTAATTTATCAATTAAGCTTTCAGTTGATGTTTTTTGTTTTGTTGTTGGTGGTGTTGTTAATAATGGTACTGTTGTATCTTCATCTTTATCTTCTTCACGTTCATTCAATAATTTAACACGTTCTTCTTGTGAGATAACCGGTGATGGTAAATATCTAGCACCGGATATACTACGACTTGTTTGTACTGAAGCAACAACCACCCAAGTGTCTGTTGAGTTTTCATCATTAGGATCTGGTAGTATTGTTGATGATGGAATCATTTTTTCGGTTACATGATTTGGTGGTGTTACAGTTGCTATAACTGTGTTATTTACAACACTTTTTGTTGTAACAACAGAAACTACCAATTCTGGATCTTTAGATAGGATTTCTCTAGATTCACTGAAATCTTTATCTTCATCGTCTTCTTCGTAATTGATAAAAGTTGATTCTGTTTGTGTTGTATTGTTCATATCAATAATTGTTAATGTTGAATTTGTTTGTGGTTGTTGTTCGATTTCATCGCTAGTTTCATTAGAATATTCATCAATATAGTTCTCTTCATGTCTATGATCTTCACTACTTTCACCTGATTCAGTTTCATGTGTTTCATCATCGGCATATTCAGGTATAGGTGTACTACCATCATAATCTGTGGTTTCGTAATTTGCCTTTGAATCTTCACCACTATGATCCGTATCGTTTGATACCGATTCAATTACTTCAACAACATCATCACTCTCCGATTTCGCTGTATGTTCTTTAATCGGCTCCTCCAAAAGCGACTCCAAATCAAACGAATTCCGCAAACTCGTTGTCGTCGGTGTTTTCAATTTTGTTAAACTGTTTATCGGTGTATTTGTTGTTAAATATACTTGTCCATCATCACTAACATAATAATTCTGTGGTTTTGTTGTTTGTTTTGTTGAATCCGGTGCAAAAATCCGTGTACGATGATTTAAAAAGCTCGCCCTCGATCCACCACCGAATTGTACAGTATTCTCACCAATTCGTTCAGTTGTTGTTTGAATCAATCGTTCCGGTGTTCTTACTGTAAATCCGGACGGTTGGAAATCATTAAATTGTCGTGGTGGTAAATCTATCGGATTTTGTAAAGTAATTTCACCTAGAAATGTTTCAATTTTTGTTGGATCCCTACTATGTGCATGTGAGAATAAATGTGAATAATTTGGACGATGTGTTGATGGTTGTATTGTTTGTTGTTGTAATAAACGGAATGGTGATGGTTGTGATTGTTGTTGATATTGTGTTGTTGTTGCTGTTGTAACACGATATTGTGGTAAAGTTTGTTGTAAATGATATGGTAAATCGGATGTTTGAAGATCACGTTGTGGTAAATATGAATCTATTTGTTCGAATCCATGGGGAGTTTGTTGCCGAAATTGCGATGAGATACTTGGTGAATTGATATAGTCATGCTGTTGTTGTTGTTGGGGGTGGTGATAATTTTCGATAAATTTGGTATTTGCTGGACTTGTAATGAAGTACTCTTGACCTGAAATAAATGAAGAAGAGTTAATTTTAAATGCATTCCAAGTGTGAACGAATGATGTACATTTTTCACACACACACACACACAGGCGATATTATAAGAAATCTGTTTGGTGTACGTGATCTGTCAAATATTCTAAAGATAACGATTTGTTGAAGGTGTCTTTTCGAATAATAATGCAAAGCTTTGATATTGTAGTAACTCTATCTGGGTTAAAAATATTTATATACCCAACAATTGCGCTAACATTTCCACTTTTAATAAAACTCAACGTTAACGTAAACATTATCGATTTTTTGAGCGTCTTCTATTCTATGTTTCGGGTGGATTAATATATAACAGCTGTTACCTACAATAGTGTTCTTATCTTTTAAGACTGTATAGCTATAAAATTGTCAACATTCCGCTTTTATTCTCTTATATCTTTCTTTAGCTGTAGAAATTGTATACGGGCGTCAGCTTTTATCCAACTTTAATAACTCAACTCTATATAATTTAAATTTACCCTCTCTGTTATTATAGAAAACCCAAGTACTACACGTATAGTAGTGACAAAGTGTTGATATCATGTAGGTGTCATGTAGTAAAACTGAACATAACATTGTCCAAGTTTGATGATATTTATTTGTGTTGGAATATTGTTCAACTTGAATTTCACATAATAGAAAGAATGGGCATTTAATTGTTCATTCTTACAATTATCGTTATAGTTTTATTTTTATTTGATGTGAATAATCGAAATTGTTAATGATAATTACAACAATAACAGTAACAAAGGTCAAAATTTGAATATTACCCGATTTGTACAAACGTTTTCCACTAGGAATTTAATGCTACCGTTCCAATTAATAGTTTTGAACAAAATAATTTGAATTTAAAATACGGAAATTAAATTCGTTGGTCACGTATTGTTGTTTGAATTAATTTTATTTTTGGAATAGAATACAACAAACAAAAAACAACAATTTTGGTAAATTTGTATTATTTAATTGTAATGGTGCCTTATGAAAGTCATGCGGAAAGTGAAAGTAATACACACGATTTTGCTCTTAACTGGATTATCGTTACGATAATTCTACCATAATTATTATTTAACAATTTACAATGGAATTTTTACCGAAAATTGTTGTAAAATCAACCGTATCGAGTGCTAGAAGGTATTTTTCCAAATTGCTGTTTGTACATTTTTTCCACAACACTGGAATTCAGGTAAACTTGAAGCGCTAATCCCAACTATTCTTCTGATTGTGTGAGAGAAAAAATCGATATATGTGGTGCTTATTACAATCTTTAAGTCTTTCTATCCTTGACTCAATAAAGAACAGATTGTGTTACACGCAACTTTATCATCCAGACTTTGAAATATATCTCTAGAGAGATGGGAAATGATGTAGACTCGTAGAAAATCCTCTAGAGATGTTGATTGTACCAGTTTTTCAACAGTCTTGTTAACAAACTGATAAAGAAATCACGAAAATTCGTATGGTTAACATTGTGGCGCGCATCCACCATTTTTCTAACGAAACTTTTTACAAAAAATTAGTCTTTTAACAAATTGTTTTCATCAAATTTTTCCGTACTTTAAATAACAATTTCCAACACACAAAATTAATAACCAACAGAATTAATGATAAAACTTTTTAATTAAAACTTTCCTTAGCGTTTATATTCACCGCACCCGCCCCCCCGCCACCCCTCATCCTCTATTATTGTTGTTTTGTTTTCCATGCAATCATAATTAGATTATAAAATAGTCGATTATGTAAACTGTGCGGAAATTCGATTTAATGACAAATTAATTGTGTGTGATAAACGGAACAATAAGGGAGAGAAAAAATCAACATTAAGATGAAACCTGGAAGTCTGCTCGTTTAGTCGACGACTTTAATTAAATCTTAATCCATGAATTGAAACAGTTTGGAAATTATTGTAAGTCAGGATAATTGATGCATATTTATGCAACAATACAGAGTGCATGTGAATTAAGTGCAATTCCCATAATTCTCTATAAGTTAACTAGAATTTGTCTGTTTGGATTTTCAAATATAATTCCTGTAACTTTCTCTGATTATCCACAAATCGATAGATGATTATGTAAAAACTTTACAGTCAATTAATTAAGATCAAGGTTGATCTGGTAATTGAGAACTTTCCAATAATCTGACACTTTGATAATGAAATATTGGTGGAAATAATTGAAACGAACATAAAGGTGCGGTGAAGTAATATAATAAAGACAAAAGTAATGTTACGTCCGCATTCCATAAACTTCTAAAGTCAACATATTCTACTTATGTATAGATTCATTCGTTCAACATTTAATTAATTAAATTATAATCATACATTATTCCACCTATTCGATAAAATTTTAATTAAATGGTTTGTTGTACCTACTACTATAAGATTTGTTGTAATAATGCGATAATGACAAAAATCTTAAAATATGTTGACATTATTATTGTAACAACAGTTCAACTAGAGAAAGTTGTCTACCTTGCATAATTTTTATTAAATTCCCATTCTATTGTTAACTGGTGATAGTGGTGGTGGTATCTAAATGAATTTTTACAGGAAAGATAAATCATTGGAAATATTTGGAAGATGTTACAACTTTTATGAGTTGGCTTCCGTAATTCGATAGAAAAAATACAGAATGTTCCACGTAAGACGACCACTTTTTCAAATATTTGTGCATTTTGCAATCGATAATTTGAAGGCTTCTGTTTTACATTAAAATGATCAATCTTCTCCCATTTTTTGATTTCAAAACTACACGGAAAACGGTTTTGTTCTGTGTAATCAGTTGAGTCAAATAGATGGACACCCGACCTTTGTCATCTACATCAAGGTTCAACGTGATACATGGGTATTTTAAACCGACTGCTACATTTCTAATTGTAATTCTTTACGTTTCTCCGACTTTGCAGTGATTCAGAGATTACAAACTATGGTTGCTATTTTTTTTTGAACGATATTTCTAGTCTCTACACCGACTTTATGAATAATTCAAGTTTATAACCGTTAAATTATTATAAAATTGTAGATTATAGATAGCAAGAGCAAATTTCAATTCTCCAGGATACATTTTGATCTTTCTCCCAACTATGGATAATAAGATATGCGATAGAGATGCGAAATCTTCAACTATCTATTCGATAATTAGAGCCGTTGGTTGTATAAGTTGTGAAATTTCTTGGAGCAATCATCAATAACAAGATCCCCGATCGGTATTTATTTAATCCATTTCTGTGGCATTTTCTATCCACAATCTCTCTCTCTCTCTCTCTGTCTCTGTCAGCAAAGACATGTTTATCTGTTTTTGTTTTATCGACATTCATGTTAACAACTGAATGTATTATTCCATACAATTTCCTGGGACACCCTTTATTTATGTGATGGATTTGTTTTCTTCCGTTCCTCATTACTCTTTACTAGTTATTACAATAAACATAGCCTAAAAGGAAATTGTTGTTATAAGAACAGATGCTATCTGGTCCTTTGAGGATGGATGTTGTCATTAAGAGTTTGATTTTAGGTACAAATCAATTTTAGATTCTTGTTAATTATAATGGAGGAATGCGTGACAATGTCCTTGTTAAACATGCACTGTTTAAAAAACGAGACTACCTTGACATTTCCTGGTATAGAAAAAAAAATTTACACATTTTTACAGAAAGAACTCTTCAATATATCCTGGTTTATTTTGATTGAAACAGTTTGCAAAACCTCTGCCTTCTTTCTGTCACCGTTTCAACCCCTCTGTACAGATGGGGTACTTGTTACTCATCGCCTTTTATCACGCAATCTTATCAAAATTTACGAATATTGATAGCGGTATATTTTACATGTAGATAAGAACATAAATAGAGAAGCTTCCCCTATATACTGTCTCTAGCAGCATATAATGTTTTTACCAAAAACTAATGAAAATTTATTAGGCTTCCTGCCACGAACAGATAATTGCAGTTGATTGTTATCACTAATTATAAGATAAACGTGATAGAGCATAAGTTTCGATTAATTTGTGTAGTCTTAATGTAAACAATAGTGAGACTGGTAGTTATAAAGGCGTGGTCCTTACTGTATGTTTGCCTGTTTATCGTCGTTGTTCTCGTTGTCGTTTCCAAGGCAAGTCACTTTATATATATATATATTGAGATACGTGCGTTAACCAATATATATAATATAAAGATGGTTGTCATTATCGATTAAACCGACATATTATTACTACCATTACATCTTTACCAATGAATGCTCTTAGCTATTAAATGGACAAACTAATTAATACGTTAAGTGATCTTGTTAATGTAATAGTCGACATTTTGTTTTATGTATCAAATAACAATAATGTTTACGTCTATTAACACTAATAGAGAACAATTAAGGAGAGGCCGGTCAGACTTTCAATAATAAATCGTTGATTTTGTTTGTAATTTGTTACTAACCTTCCGAAAAACCTTGATTTGTTTCCTTAAGCGATACGTAAACAGGAATTTAACGAGACGTGCCCAAATTAAATCGATTTTTTCCTTCATTCCGATGAAAATATGAGAATAATTGACGATTATCGAAGATTAAATTTGACAATATTGACTGTTCCAGAATTCCAATTGAAACCACGTTAAAGATTCTTCGAAAATTTAAGACTGGAAGCAATGTACTTAGATTTTTGAATGACATTCAGGTGATATAGGAGACGCTTATCGCTTATCAATGTTACCATTAATCTCCAGATGTGACAAGGTTCAGTAATTATCTGTTGGTTTAATGGTGATGAAACGTCAACAATATCCAACGATTTTTGATTAATACCATCCAGATAATAGGATGCACACTTCAACATAGAAGCATTTCAATGTGACGCCACAGAAAGTTGCATCATCTTCACTAGTAATTTTGCAATTTAAGTTGCAATTATTCTAAAGTTGAAGATTAAATTTTCGCGAAACTTACGATTTTAATTGTCAACTTTATAACAAATACATAACTTAAAATAGACGTGATCTCACCATAATGGTAGCTTAAAGTTTTGAATAATAGTCGGCAATTAATTTGAAAACTTTTTACTTTAATATGAGTTCAAAAAGAAAATTCATCATTTTTGCTATACTTTGTGCCCAACTGAAACAGTCGAAAGTTGGATTTTTTTTCGGTTGTTGTCATGTTTCTCCCCGCATTTTCATAACAAATAAGTGGAGCCAAATATTATTTATTCTAGAATCTATATATTTTTTTTTTTATCAAAAGATGCACGAAATTGGATATTTTTCAATAGGAAGCTGCTTCAATATGTATGTTTGTTATCACAAGTATCTCTACTTTCAGTAAACGTACTTTATTGATAAATTGAAAAATTCACAATCAATAAAATCGTCCGCTATATACACATCATTGGTATTGTTTGTGAGAATACCGTACCGATTTCATGATGTTCTAATTTATTATATATAGATTTAGTCCGAAACCGGTTCTATAAATCAAAATTCTATATGATGGAAGTTTAAATCGATTTATTGACGTGTTTTGGAAATATATCCAATGTGTGCGATAAGTGAATATATCTGTATGCATCTCTTTTAACCCCCAAGTTTCATCCAGCCTTGTTTCGGTTATTTTTTTTATGATCTGAACAGTTTATGTTCTCTTCTCGTTTTATGGATCTATTAAAATTATATTACGGTTAGTTGTCAATTAAACCGTCTTGGAAAATACAATTAGATACCAGTAGGGCTTTTAAATTTACACGTGTAGTTGTAGAGAAGGATTTTGGGTGAGTTTTCTGAGGATCATTGGACAGTAATGTGAGTTTTTATTAAAATAGAACGCAATTAATTATTGATTCCCATCATTCCACCATCAATCATTCTAGATAATAACAACTTGTTGATCAAACTCATTAATTCCGCATTGAATGACACTAAAATCGATAAATTCTTAAAGTTAATGCCATTTTAAACAGTAAACTTCTCCATTTTAGTTATAAATTATTTTAACAAAAAAACTATATATCAACGAGAAACTTGACAAACTTAATGATAAATGTGATTACTGATAACATTGTCATCATCATCATTATACAATGTGAATTAATCACAAAATTCTAGAATAATATTATTATAAAACGCATAATAATGAAACACAGGTAGGTAGGTAGGTGTTTGTGATTTTCCCAACAACCTTCAGATGAATTTATGAAATAAAAATAGCAGAAATTGTTGTAATGAGTCACGTTGATTAAAGGTGTGACTACACATATGTGGACAAATTAATTCATTCTCATTAGGAAAAAAAACAACAACATTTGAAACAAAAGTTTCACAATAAAGAGGCACACGATAATACACGTTTAATCACGTTTATAAACGTTAATTTCATTCTATACACACTAACTGTATACAGTATGCTGCAACAAATTGGTTATTTTCTGGAATGTATGTCGTTCTTTGTCTGATACATTACATTTCGTAATGATCCTTCGGTTTCTGACAAAGACAGGAAATATTTATTATAGTTTGCATTTTTCAATGTAGCAAACTACAAAATATGTTCCAGGTACAATTTTTAATTAGAGCAGAGGGGTGATGTTTTAAAACCCAACTATATATAGGTAGGTTGCCTAGTTACTCTATATCTCTTTCTAACTGATATGAAAGTGGGTGGTGTCGATGCTTTTTCCTATGTATACCTATTTGGTTGCAGTATACTGTATACAGGTTGTTTTACCCTTTTAATTCGTATGTGAATTACTATACCATCACTGCCGTGTACATCTTGTTCTTTTAAATAACCTGTATAATTATGCAAAACAACAATTATTGTTTATTTTTACTTTACAGTTAGGTAATAATTGCAATGATGCAACAGTATTTGCAGATTTTCTCTAGAATGTTGCAATAAAATCAATGAATTATTCAATAAGGAAGATGTTTATATTTGCTTTAATTTAACTCTAATGTTGCACTATTAAAATTAATTATCCATTTATATTTGTTTAATAGCACAAGCCAGATTGTGTTTCTCTTTGAAGTCGTCGTGTGCATGAATCGAGATGAATTTATGTAAAGCTTGAATGCATTCAGATTTGACAGTAACTGTCATTACCATCCATCGACTTAATTAATTTAAAGATTAACAACACAATAATATTAATAAGAAAGAGAGAGATAGATAGATAATTGCTACACATATAATAGACGTTTTATTTTTTGATTATTATTTTTCTTGCAGTTAGTTTTCTACAAGAAGATCAAAGAGTTAAGAAATACGAGCCAAGTCATGAGTCTTCATCTTATTGTAGAAGGGTGTATATACTGTAGGATGTATGTACATGTTCGTTTTCAAGTAATAAGCACGCAACGAAGCAGAAATTTAAAGCTTGACGCATACATACACACACATACAACATGTCATAAAAATATCACCGTCGATTTTATTTCTTTTCTCAATATTGGCGAATTGTATCTGGATAGATGCCAAACTGTATAAACATACAACTGGATACAGTAACGATATTTTACCAAGAAATAAGGGATGTTTTCAATTATATGAGAAATCATTGAATTTTGATTTGTTTATCTTTTAATCAAAAACGACTTAATTAATGTTTGATATCGTTCATACAACTGGAGATAAAAGCGAAATTTTCTTTGTAATAAGTTCGAATGAAACAGAATAACAATTCTAATAAGTTAGAGTGAGACAACAATTTGCTGTACTATCGATAATGGCGTAGTTTATTTCGCATCTGTTATCTCACTCCAATTCATTGAATACTGATGCTTTAAAATAAGATGGCCAACATTGATTGGAAATAATTTGAAAATCTTTATCAGTAGAACTAATACACTGAAATAAAATCGATACGGTTTACTGTAGTATCATCATATTGAAGAAATTTAAATTTGTGGTCGTTCAATCTACTTCTCAACTCATAATTTTTAATAAAAACTCATGATAATGGTTATTGTAATGTTCCTGTTAATAGCCGAAAGGTTCAACCCCCAATATCAGCACATAATTGACCGTAGATATTCCCCCAAAATCTTAGTCTTGCTCTCTAATTTGCCCATTGAACGCTTAGTGGTCCACAATAAACAAACAATCTGTAGATACGGATTCAGATTGAAATTTTTCGAGAATACCGTTGTTGTTTCTTTGTTAGGATATAAAAAAGCTGTTTTTTAAAGGGTAAACTGTTAACTTCCCTCTTTTTTTGTATAGCTTTTGTTGTGTATATTTTACGATTTTCACCTGATCTTTATGCACGACGAGTCCACCTTATCTATAAAAATTAACAATACAGCGTTGTAATTTCCGTTTACAACATATCCTCAACGAAAATCCAAACAATTTTTCATCCTTTAAACAGAAAGACAATAGAAGAATCCACCAATTTTTCTAATGATTAAAAAAAAAAAAGTTCAAATCAATGTCAATGTCACATCGTTTGAATTTAAATTACAATGCAATAATGGAAAACCCATTTATTCAAACCATTATGACTCTTCAAGATGACTTTCTTTCTGGTCGCCTCCGAAAAAACACAACCTTGTCTCTCCCGGAACTTGAAATGTGATGTGACAACCTTGACAGTTTCTGTTGTTGTTGTTATTGCATTGCGTAAGGGCAACACCAAAAAAACTACAAAAAACACGAAATGTCCAAGAAGAGTATGCAATGATGATTCATGAATGGTGATTTATTCAAAGCAATTTGTAATAGAAAACACAGAATTGTGTTCAACCTTCATAGAATGTTGTAGTGTAGTTTTTATTCGATATACTCTTAATTATAAGCTTTTATTTTAAATCTAACTGGATGTGGAGGACTAATAACGAGGGAAAAACTGGATTATAAATTCGGGATTAAAACAACATTTTTCGGTAAAGGCAGTAGCTTTTTCGCAATAATCCACTCTATATTTATTGCAGTTTCTTCTTTTATACAGTGTAACTTATGCGAAATGATCGCCTGAAGTCTGAGAGAGAAAGGGAGAGAAAACAACACATGACTTACGTGAACGTATAGTCTGTTATTTTATTCATACAGTAACAACTCGTTTTTCTTCTTGAATATGGCAGATACTCAATTGATTTCCCGTTTGCTTTTCATATGTCATTTCTTAGAAAAAAACGAGGAAAAGATGTCGAGAAATTCAAATGAAAAGTTCAATAAAAAATTCATTTAATAACAGTTTCTCCTCTAATCAAAATCTCCTATCTGTGTGCAATATTTCATTGGATAAAATGGATCGTTTCCGGTATATATAACGAACGATGAGGGTTGTGAATTTTTCGTTAAGATCAGCAGGAAACATTTGTGGTGCGTAAAGAAAAATTGTTAGTGGTGGTGGTGGTGAAAATTCCTATTTTTTTGCCACAATAAAAATAACCAGACTTGTGAGTTTAGAGCCTCTATATTTTATATATAAATCAATTTCAATGATAGTTGTTAGAGAATAGAAGTTGAGGGCCTAATCATCTAAACTTGTACAGTTTGAAACTCCTTTGAAATTCTCATAAATAGAAAGTTTTCAATTGAAACTTACTGTGTGCACTCAAATGTTTATAATTAATTAATTAAATAGAGATATTGATTAGTTTATCAATAGAGAAGTTTGATTTTTTGATGATGATAAAAACGAAAAATCAACAACATTTTAATTATTTTGTAACAATTTCATTGTTATAAATGATCTAAATGGTTGGTAACATTTTGATTAATGAATATCTTAGACAGGGTTGAGTTGAATTTAAAATAACGTGTATACCAACCCATCTAGTAACCAATTAATCAACAAGAAAGGCACCCTTTTTTCCAGATTTCCAAGTTTCTAGAACAAAAACTCTAAATGGCTAATTTTGGGATGTTACAAAAACGAGGCCATAAAAAATCTCTCAGAATTGTTATTTTATTTTTTTTGTCTTTCTATTTTCCAACTAAATTTATAATGTTTGTATTGTTAAATTCTCGCACAATTAGCCTAGATTTTAATAGGAAATTATTATAATGTTTTCCGTTTAATAATAATAATAATAGCAGAGGCTTTTATTGTGATGATCATGCAAGAGATTTCTAACAACTTTCGACCTTTTGATATCTTTATTATCGTTAAAATAAGTATTACGAGGGTGCTGATATATTGTTTTCAACGACTAGAACGGCCGTCCAACCGTAATAAATTGCGACTCGGTGTATATTTTTTGAATTCAAGCATCTGAAAACAAGAAAGTTTTTTTGAGACCAATTCTGCTACACGACGGAAATTTGGTGATATTCCAAACAAATCTTAATCTTCAATTAGATAGCGATCTTTTGTATTATACTGGTACTTGATCTTAGTAGTTATAATCAAGCAAATTTCTAAGATGGTAAAGATCGGGATGGTTGTAGAAATTTGTCCGGAACACCGCTAATAGCCTCCCTATCATCGACTAAAACAGTTCAACAATCATCGACTCTCCCATTCAAATCAACTGCTTCACACCATTGACACTTATCAAATTTCTCCATTCTAACTTCCTTCCGTTCATAACGTTCAGTTAACGTTATTCCTTCTTTACTATCTCACCATTTCAATCAAACGATATTCCAACACAGACGAAATAAAAAAAAGAAAGAATTTCAAATAAAAAAAAAAAAACCTTAAAACATTTCGTTCAAAGAGACGAGTGTTTGATATCAATCTTCTGACTAACAATAAGATTTTTTTCGTTTTGCTTCCATTGTGATCATATCGATAATGGTGGTGGTGGTGGTGGTAGTAGCCACCGCCACCACCCTCGAAATCATACTAAAATCACACCCTATAGAATCCAACTTTGATCCTCTTTTGTCATTCACTAGTGATGTTGAAATGGGGTAAACTGAAAACGTGAGGGTGAATTGTCATGCCGTTTGGGAGGATGGGAATTGACCACAATTTAAAACATTGTATAACTGTGGAGGTGGTGAGATTCGGTTAATTTTCTTGTAGGAAAATTTAGGACAACTATTGTTCGTATAATTAACGGTCTGTTGCTGTTGTTGTTAGTTGTTGTTGTTATAATAGATCGGTTATGATTGTTTATGGTATTTGCGACATACAATACTAGAAAATCGAGGTGTATTTCGAAATTATAACCCGGAATGGATTTGATTTTGAATCATAACAGTTTATGTTGAAATCATAAATCTATTTCGACATGATCTGCTTTTTTTTTGAATTTCAATGTTGCAGAATTTATTCCGTTTTTTTTTTTGTTGCGAGGTGGGAGACAATACAAAAAGAAACAAAGAGTTAATTGAATCCAATAATCCATTAGATACACGTGTATTGTTGATTTAATGAAAGCTCCCATATTCGATGTTTGCTAACAAACGACTGTTGTCAGTATAAATTTAATGCGATTATGATTATCTATCGCACCAAGACTTAATATCAACAACAATAATTCATCCGCCCTGAATCGAATCGGTTAGTAATCCAACCGATAATTCTAAGAATTCAGAAGTAAATTAAAAACGATCGGTAGCTTAATGAAATGGGAGAATTTTAGTCTCAATCTCGATCACCCACTAAATTCGTATGATTGAAAATCGAGCTGGTGGTCAAGACTTGTTCAGAATGTTGCCGTCTAATTATTAGCAAATATCCAACGAAAAAAGTCTGATTAGTACCAATGCCACCTTGGGCGTGAACCGTAACAGGTGTCGTATGTTTTTATCATGCCACTACCGTTCACTTTAAACAGATGCATTGAAATTTGTTGTAAAAGTCTTCAATAACAACATCGTGACCATAGACCGTGACAGTAAGTGGTAAAGCTATTAACACGATGGCTATCTTATAACGCCGTCTTCTTGTTGTCATGTTCAACATTTACGGAATTAAATGGGCTCGCTTTAATTATGAAACTCGAACAAATAATCAAAAATAATACAAAAAAAAAAACGAAATAATTATTCTATTATTAAATGGCAGAAAAATGAGAGCGCTTTCCGAGTATTTATGTTTAATTAAAAAAATAAAAATTAAGAGAGAATCGTAACGATGCCTCTGCCATTTGGCGCAAATTCAAAACATGTCTCTTCCACTAGATTTCATTAAATGTTTAGTTCTAGGTTTATAGACATGAAAACAAAGAAATTTTGATATTTTCTATAAACACAATAAAACTGTGCAAATTCTTATTTGGGAATTTTACTTGTATTCCAATTAAATTGTCTATTCAACCTGCAGACAAACAACAATCCGAAGATTTAATAAAATGCGAACTCGTAACAGCAATTCGGACAAACAACAACTTGTTGTATATAGAGAACCAAAAATAGAAATTAAACAAAATATAAAATTGGAAAATTCAAAATTAATGAAGAGGATGGGACGACGAAGCGGTGGTTATCTTTTGATTAAATACCTACAGATGATGATGTATATGTAGGTGGTTGAAATAAATTGCCGCCGACTGTATCTTTTTTTTTATTGTTTTGAATCCTCTAAGATTTCTGTTTCAAATCCTGTGGTAATATTGTTTTTCAGTTATTGTTGTTGTTGTTGTTTTTGCGGTTAGTCGACGGGAGTTATTTTCATTCTATTTATAAGAAATAATAACAACATTATAGAAGAGATATATGAACAAAAAAATAAAAATAAGGTTCATAAAGGCTTGGAAAAATACGCAATTTACATAAATCAATTTTTCAAACACATTTGATATACAGTTATCCTATAATGACTCAACAATTCTGACGTTAAGGCGCGTCTCCACATGGCCGGCAACATGCTGTAAACATTGTCCACAACGCTTGCAACACTGTTTGCGGATACAGTCTACACGACACCGCAAATTTCCATTTTAATTACGTATCCCATGTGTCTTTTGTTTTCCGTATTTGGCAGCATAAATCAACTGATTACACTTAGGAGGCAGTTTATTTTACTGTTCATCGTTTACTGTGGTTTATTGAATATAACCGATAGGTACTGCCCTTTTATTACATTTTTAATTAACTAACTATAAAACACGTCTACACGGGACACACATTGCTTGCAACATTCTTTTGATACTTATGCATTTACCGCTCTCGTATGGAACAAATTGTTGGCGTTGGCTGTGTTGTGGGTAGCACTCAAAATTGCTGATTTGCGCGGCTACCTACGCGATAAATTTGATCCGGCTGAATGTGTCCGTGTGGAGACGCGCCTTTACAACAATAAAATCAATTACAATAGAGTTTCGTATTGATTGTTTATCAAACAAAAGACACAAATATTAATAACCGCTTTATTATTCTTGGAATTGTTGTATTTCCTGCTGAATTGTCACGTTTGATGTGTCGTCACAGGAGGACTATATTATACACGAACTAAATTGTTCATTAAATTAGCAACTTTTACCAAAAAAAAAACAATGTAAACGATATAACCAGCTGTATTATCACACAAAACAATTTGCTAGTTCAAAATTGATATTAGCATGTAGTTATGGTAGAATTTTGGTTTTAAAGCAAGTTCTATTAATAAATACATTCAACAATTTGCTAATTATAACAATGTTAAACTTTTAGCTACCTGTAGTGTTTAAATCAAAATTTAAACGTGATTTAAATTCGTATTTAATCCGTATTATCGTGGATTTTGTAAGGATTTAATTAAGCTTAATTATAGAAGTTTATAAGTAAATAACAACTTACTTCTAGTTTTAATCGACTTTTTTTTGGTGTTAAGTTGCGTCTATACCAGTACATAAATCTGGCTTAAAGTCACAGATTCGTTCAAATAAATAGCAACATTTTCACGCAACTTTATGTCGCCCAACAAAGTTACCAAACTAGAGACAGAGAGATTCTTCAAAATAACTAAAGCCCGGTTTATCTTCCTTTATGGAAGATGAGCAAGATCGCGACCTTAAGTCGACGTGTAGAAACGGATGATGAAGCCCGCCTATTGGGCCATCAGGCATTCGGACAAATGGACCAACAAAATCATATAGTTTTTTTGAAACAGAAATTTCTTCAATATAAGTGGGGCCAAAATATAATTTGTCTGGTGGACCAGAAGCTTTGTGTGGATACGTATAGAGTTCCCAATTTATTATTACGATAACGACAATAAAAGCGTATTCTTCTCAATTTAGTTATCAGTGGATGCAATTTAGTCTTTGAATCGTTCTCCAGTTTACGCTTGTTTGCCAACACAAATACAACCAATCAGTCTAGAAATAAATTGGGACAAATACAATAATTACAGGATATCATTGGAAATACGATTAGTAATAAGGTTTACTGATGGGAAAGAAATCCCAATAAATTACCTATGATTTAATTTGTGTGTTAAGATACGTTCACACCGTAAAGAAACAAACAAACACAATATAGGCGCGGTTCTACAATTAACAAGCGATGTAGACGCGCCTTCATTTATTATTAAATAATAATAATTGTAAAGTCGCCAAAACATATGTATATTGTTAAATATAATCAACGTACGCATCAAAGCCTGTCATATATTCATAATATTAAAGCATCCGTCAGTCTTAATATTATTCAAAAGGGTAAAATCTAATTATAGCTTGGTGAAATTCACCACCACCGTCGTCATCATCATCCTTCCTATTATTAAGTGTGTTTAATTTTGGCACTGAATATTTATACAATGTTGGTGGTTGAAATATATACCGAAATTTTGCCCGCAAAATCATCCCCACAATCAGTCATCATCTCATCTCATCTACAGAATTTTCAATTTGAATAAAACATAATAAGTAAATGTTTTATAATGAATCTGTCAGTGGCATATATTCAATTTGTTAAATCGTGCAGTTTTAAGATATTTGCTGGGATGGAAACAGTAATGAAAAATCAATAAATTCATCTATATGCTTGGCACATGTAGGGACGTGTTTTTTTTTTTATTTCTCTCTCCTCTAGAAGATTATCGATGATATTTCAATGTGAGGAAATTTGACCAGTGTCAAGTCGGGTGGAAAGATGATAAAATGATAAGGTGACAGTCGGCTGGGGGCTCTATATTCGTATATAGCACCGACCACAGATCCAGGTGTATTGGCAAAAAAACAACCGCCACCTTCACCAATGGATTCTCATGTCAAAGACACCAAATGTTGTTGTTGTTTTTTTTCAATATAACTACCTGTGGTTTGTGCTGTATAATAAAAATGTTAGAATGTAACAAATTTGCATTTAGCTGTTGTTTCTGTAAATTTGGGAACACCTTTTATGGTTATTTTTAGCAGATTTTCGTATGTCGTTGAACTTCATTTGGGGAGAGAGACAAAAAAAATATATATACCGAAATAATGATGATACAGGTGTTGGGAATCTCACGTTTGTTTTCTAGCTTAATTTCGATTTCTATATCTAAATGATGATGGTAGATAGTCTGGCGTCTATATTTCCAAACAAACAAACAATTCCACCCAACTATAGCCGCCGACAGCCAAATAGGGGAACATTTGATTTATCTTTACAAGTTCAATTTTTCTCATTCTTCTCACAATAATAACCAACCAACAGAAGAGAGGTTAAAAAAAAAACAAAAAAGGCGAAATACTCATTCATTTCTCTTTATATGCCAGTCTGTTGAAAGTACCGGTATGCTCATATATAAAATATACGCTTTTATTTATTATAAACAAAAAGCCGGCCGTATTTTATTAATGTTGAATTTGATGTAGTAGAGCTTATATTTTATATCGCATTTCTAATTCATATATGCAGAGATTCTTATCGAAAGAGTACTACAAGTTTCGGTTAAAGTTGATCCGACTATATTAAGCTCTTATAGTCATCAATTTTTCTAGGTTGAAAGCAACTTTGTCCAGAATTAATCTTAATCTTATCAGCAGAAAATTCTTATACTAGTAGCCAGTAACAAAATTTTAGATAAATACCGGATTATTGACTCTATTGGTCAGTAGAGTCTGATATAGTAAACCACAACCGACTCGACCTGCATTCGATAAATTGTTTCTCTCTACAGTCAAGGTAATCGTGTATTAGTGTAGATTTTAATGGTAGAATAAAATGTAACCAATCGTAACAGATTACCAGGTCATATAAAGTTCAGTTACCATAAAATACAATTGTTTGATACAACTTATAGATAGCATTCTGTTTTTTTTTTCTATAAAGTTTCACTTTCATTCTCTCATTTAATTCAACAACACAATAACAAGGACTAACAGACTGTAGAGAAGAAGAGAAAAAAAACACCGAGATTTTCGTTGTAGAGCCGGATTGGATCTTTGATCTTTGCACATAATACAACTTAAATCTTCTAGATGAAGGTGAAGACTACATAATGAAAGATATTCATCTGGATGTATATTAATTAGTTGGAATTCCATGATAGACACTAACGATGCACATCGTAATATTTACACCTTGTAAACGTTTATATAAAAAAGAAGAAAAAAAATGTTGAGCAACCACTATATTTAAGAAGTGAAAGGAAATTATCTGACCTTAGCTTGTGGCAATTAATCCATTGAAAGAAGGAGGGCATATAATTTAGGTCACCCACACCATTAATTTCTTTGCAAACTTCGGCGTGTGTTTTTTTTTCGCCATAAATATTTCAAATGTTTCAGGCTATATTGCATCATTAACATTAGTATTAAATGAAAGAACGAGAGAGAGAGATGGAGAGATGTGCACAATTTTATTCAAAAGGAATTGACAAAAGGCGAGCAATTCATTGCTAAAACGATACATTTATCCAACAACTCATTTGTTACGTTGCCTTACTTGGTATTGTTTTTTTCCCCTATCTATTGTAGTATAGTGTGATTTTTTCAACAAATAATATTGGACGTTAGTGGGATGAGGGAAAGCCCTAAGCTAGGAAGTGGAATTTCACGAGAATTGTGTGATTTTTACGGTAGAATACGACATGTGCCAGAAATTCTTCGTTATTGACATTGACAATATAAAATATAAACATATAACGTATACTTTCTAATAAATGTTTATAACAAGCGATTATTATTCAAATAAATAGAAAGTTTGTTGAAGATGCACGTATCGGAGTTGTTTGTTGAAAAGTGCAAGTGCTAATTGAATAATCTATACAGCTTCCATTTAAAACACCTCTACCTATAGAAAGTTTCTATTCGACAAAGTTATAAAAATCTGAAAATAGTTCCAACTCTACCACTGGAAATCGAACCCACCGTTCCAACTAGTCGGGTAGATGTGCCACCACAGCTGTATCTCACTAACGATTCGAGTTCGAATCTCAGCAGTGGCATTGAAACTTTTATCAAGTATACTACTGTGGATTGATATAAAACAACGTACTGTGAATCTTAAAAATCAATAAATACGAAAACATAAATCACATCAATAGGAAGAAGATTACAATTTAATGGTTAGAAGTTTCACAAAACTCGTATGGAATAAATCAAAAATTGACAACAATTTCTATAAAATAACGTACATACAGATTGTTCTATAATGTAATGTTTTTAATCTGGAGAAACGAATTTTTCGAACGCAAAAACCCTCTAAAGCTCGCTAAACCGTCTCGTATTGTTTATTTAAAAATCATTTTCAATTAAATCTGTTTCGGGTTTGTTTAAAATTTAAACTTAGTTAGAGATTCTTATCAAAGTGGAATAACTTGTAAAATTTATTGGCTAAACAGTGTATAGTTGGTAGTGTCAACAAATCTCTCAAATAAAGCTTTAGCCGCCATTAAGGAGTTAAAATATATATATTGAAGGATTAGAAGTTTATCTAACAGAGGATGGAGTAAAGCTTTATCATAATTTAGGGCGAAAACATAAAACCTTCATTATACTTACAGTCGATTATTGATTAATGATTTATTACAAAAATTTACTGCCTGTTGTGTTGTTGTTGTTATTTCATTAAATAATAATTATTAACATCAAATGGATAAGTTGATTTTAAAGTGAGAATCATGATTATTAACCGATTCATTATTATTTGAAATATGGTAGCGTACAGCTAATGAAAATGTGAATTATACAGAAGTTGAACATTGTTCGAATTCAAATTAGTTTTCTTTCGGTTCGCTTTTGTGGTTGGTTCTTTGTAATTTAACGAAATCTTTCTCTGTAAAAGTTGATTTTCAGTCTTCCGCCACCCCAAGAAAAAAAAAAGTGTTACACTCTAATCCTCAATAGAAGAACCATAAAATTTTTAAATTAAAACCCAAATTGACATCTCTACTTTCTCAATAAAATTCGTTTATAAATCAAAATTATTATCGATCGTTTTGTGACTCTTTGTTCTTTTTTGAACTCCGATTTTTCCGCCTCTACTTTTAATTATCTGCATGTCAGCAACACCTACATAATTTCAATTAAAACGATCGGAAACCGTTGACTGTAAGTATTATACTTGACATCACCACCATTTATATTGTGTGTGTGTGTGTGTGTATGTATGTAACACCATTTTACTTCACTACCGTGATGCAAAAGTGCCCTTCTATCTAGTTAGAATATTAATTAGTCTGTTGTTAATTAAATCAGATCAAGCTTTCAAAGTGCTGATGAAAATTTCAACGAAACGAACACATGTAGGCATAATTAAAAAGAGAGATGTGGGTGTAGTATAAAGGACTTACCGAAAATAATAATCCTATGATGATGAATCTACTTGTTCTGTTTTAACAAAGCCATTTTGTTCTATGATATATTAACGAATAACAACAACAACAAAAAAAATAACGTTATCTATCAAGTACCAAAACGGAACAATAACCGGAAAGTGATAGAAGCCTACAAAATGTCAACTTAACAGTTATATTATCAACATAGGTAGGTATAGAACATGTTTTCGTACAAGGAGAACAGTTCAAGTGTTATTATTATGTCACGTACAAAACCGTTCATTTCAACGACTTTTGCATACACATTGGTCAATCATTTTATGTGGAGAACCTACACTAATTTCCTTATATTTAGGTAAATTTACATACTGCCCAGAATCGTGATAATTTCATACAGTTTCAAATGATTGGAAAAACAGAAAAGGAAAGTTGATATTGCTGTTATATTAACATAATCTAACCTTTTATATAAAGTTATTCCAAGGTTTCGATTCAACAATAAATACACAAACGGTTGAAGAAAGAATCAATTAAGATGTTTTCTACGGATTTATCAGATTTTGATAGAACTGTAAAGACACCTCTGCTTTTTGGTTTATTCAAAAAGGGATTATAACGGTCGGAAACACTACCAAATCTAAAATAAAACAGTTAATAATGATGCAAATGTAGGTGTAGTAGTTTATCCATCTATATAACTTGCAAAAAAAAAACAAAGTGGATTTTTATACCGTCACGGATTATACAGCAAACCCTATAGTTAGATTCGATGGAAAACAACGACCAAACGCCCTTAAGCTTTTAACATAAGTTAGTGCTTGATAAGAGGTTGGAACAATAAGAATTTTTTACGTATAAAGACCCACCACTATTGACTTGCAATTTGTCACACTTTTGTTACAACAGAAAGTATGAAAAAAACGGTACACCAGCCATTTCGGCAACATTATTATCCATATGGCGCTTACTTGAAGATAAATGGAACTCTTTGTATAACAAATCAATAATACCCAAATTTCATCTTTCATTACAGTTTTTTGTACCGAATTGAAATAATTTCTGTCTACCATTTTATCTGTTTGTTGTAGCTAACAGCTAGTCCAGTATCGAATAAATTACGAAATGGAGTTTTTGTTAGACAGATAGGACGGCATCGTTAGTGGCAGGAAATTGTGTTAAAACATGGAATTTTCACACAGACCAACATAGTTGCGTTTTCTCCGTTTTATTTCTCTACATTCTGTTGATTAGAATTTATTTTTTAATTGTTATCATTGTTATCCTCTGCTGTATGTGGTCGAATTGATGGTATTCAGAAATGTTAACTGGATACGTCCAGTTTATTTAATGAGAAACTTTACGGTATTTCTGTTAACTGAACTAGAAGAGTCAAGTCGCCAAGTCAATTGTGGTTTACTATAATAACCGCGCCGAATTTTTGCTTTTAATTAACATTAAAACTTCAGTGTCTTATCGTCGTTTATCTGAAATGTTAAAATCAAGTTTTAAGAAGTTACCAAAACAAACCACTTCACCATCTTGTTGTGTTTTTGATAATAAAAACAGCAAATCACGCATTAAGTATGGTAGTTATATGTAAATTTTTTATATAAATTGAATGGTTTGATGGTCTCCAAGAATTTATTTTGTTTGAGGTCGTTTAACTTAACAAAATACACCCTGTTTTTAATCGTATGCAGATTCCAATGAGCAACTTTTGTTGGAAAGTTTTCAAAAAACATTAAGAAAAGTTATAGCAAAAGTTGCAATTTACATCGAAATTCTCTCGTCTTCTTATTTACTTCTCAATTTTATTTATTTTTTTTTCCAAAAAAAAGAAGGCAAAATTGCAAGAATTGTTCGCCTCGAATTCCCATCTGAAAGACGATCCTTTATATTATTCGGTAGGTGGCGAAAAAAACGATACAAACTGTAGATTAAGAGTGTAGCAAAAGAAACTCAAAGTCACTTTCAGTGTGTATAGAGGGGTCTCCATTAATTTACGATTTAGGGAGGATTTAACAACAGACTGAAACTGTATGTAGTTGACGCCAATAAATCTCAACAAAATTCTACAACAATAGACAGCGACGAGAAAAAACAACAACATTACAACCCCTTTAAGCGGGAAAACTAGCTTTTTTCTGTCAAATTCAAATTAGTTTCATGGACCTGCTGAAGGCCTACAACGGTGGTGTGTTTTAATGAATTTTAGAAAACCTCCAGTCGATAAATATTCATGTTAATAAAACTGTAGATGTTGATTACATAAAAATTCTCATGATATCACCACAAAAATTTGATGATTTTGGTATCTATAATTGTTGATAGTTTCGTCATCATTATCTGGACCGGCTCGACGACGTCAAGATTTTATAAAGAAAAGTGAACGTACTTGCTCCAGGTGATGATCGTCTTTTTTCACTACTTCTTCTTCTTCTTCTTCTTCTTGGTAGATGTTTAAAACTTGTAGAGAAATTGGTGTTTCAACTTCCGTCCAATTAGCTGAAGACTTGAAGCTTACTAGTGTGAAATTTTAATTTACCTTTTTATTTTTCTGTAAATTTATTCAAATCGTATACGATGTTGATGATAATGATGATGAAATTTTTGCATAATGTTCCGATTTCGATAGTGAAAATCAACAATTTTAATTCATTAATATTTATGTAGGTAGGTAGCTATACGTTTATTGCTGTTGTTGATGTTTGAAAATGTTTATCGAATTGGATGATGGAGAATTTTCTTTATTTTTTTTTTTAAATTCTGTTCATGAACGTTATCCTTGATAACAACAAGGATTATGTAAAATGAAAAAGGAAACTTAAAAGGTAGATTTTTTCTGATATGTAATATTCCACGAGCCAGCCAACAATAAGAGATGTAAGGAGAAAGAGAGGCAAAAAACAGTTCTAAAGTCAACACACAGTACAACGTAAACAAAATCAGTAGGAGATTCCATTTGAGAAAACAGATTTTCTCCATAAACTCCATTTTAAACTGAAAGAAATCAACCGTATTTGTTGGAATCTAATTAAAAAATTCCCGAATACAACAGTGCGTAGAAGAAAATGGGTTTGCATTACAAGTGGCAGTGTTAGGCTACACGCACACTGGATCTACATTAATCACCATTTATAGATGTCACTTGTGTCGTCTACCTTAGCCAGGTCATGCCAAACTTGTTTCGTTCAAGATTTATCGTCAATTTTTGATTTAAATATGCATCTCTTACTGTAAACATCATTATCATCAAGTATTTTATTTAAGGCCTCTTCAAAATTTTTGTGTAGGTGGAATACGTTCTTTGCATGAGTACCTGTAAATAATATCGAAAAAAGACACGAATCCGTTCCAAAAATATCCCTTCAGCAAGGTCGACTTTTACCTATCGAATTTGTATCGACTGAAGAATTTACCTAGAAAGTATAGTTTTACAATAGCTGAAATTTCAAAAATGACTCTTTTTTGATTAAAAATCAATTAACAAAATTTTGGAAAACCCGAAAAAACGGTAACGAATAGAAAGTATGAAGAAATGTAACTAAAAAGTGCCACCGTTTTACTTTTCCATTTTAATACCAAAAAAGCATAATTTCAACGTTCAACTTGTATAGTAAACCCAATCAAACTCGACTAATTACTTGAAGAGAAACGTTGTCTCCACCACTTTGTCTCGGTAATTGGTCAAACCGCATTTGGTTTTGCTATACACAATTTGGGCCATTTCCGGTTCACATATACTAAAAATATTGTCACGGCCAACTATTTGATATAAACACACCAAAATCAATGATGACACTAATTAAAAAAATACGAAATTTTATTGATAACATATCAAAAATCTAGTAGAACAGAATTAGAATGTGAAATTGTGACATTATTACGCTGTGTCTTGTACAAAATTTTGTAAAATATTTCATGCTCCATTTCGTAACAATTAAACTCTATTAGATTTTGTTCCTAATCAAAACACCGACTTTCTATCACACTAGCCCGAAGAATAAGAAGAAGAAGAAACAGAACGTTTTATATAGAAACACCTTTTTGGTATAGAAAACAATAATAGAAAGTCTGCTGTAGGAAAATCGGTTTGAAATGAAAAATTCTGGATTTCTTTTAGATTGATTGGGAATTCAGCAGGGAACGTTTACTGGTTATAAAGGTGAACATGTTGTAAAGAAGGTTTTAGAGAAGAGTAAACTCATCCAACCCTATAAACATCAACCCTCGAGGCTGTTGGTTTTTTTCACCTTCACTGTAATGTTCAGTTTGTTGAATTGTAAACAATGTAAAAAAAATTAATTAACTATCTATCTATATATGATTAAGGGATGAAATTTTCTGAAAATTTTGCGAAAACTCGCCTAGTCCCAGTTGTATACGTAATGTTTATGGTGTTAGAATTAAGGAGTAATTGCAAAGGCGGCCGAAATTTATTGCCCAATTAATACGGCATTTATCCAACAGACAAACTATTGCACAAACAATTTTGTATTAAATTAAATAAATCTCACCTTGTACAGGTTGTAAAATTGAATTGATCACCACCAATAATAATAGTAATAATAACAACAGGAACTGATGCATACCGTCAAAAATCATTCACATTCATTTAACATTTGATTATAATTTTTTTAACAAAATTTCTGGTTAAAACACATAATAACGAATAAATGAAACAATATTTGTGTAATTAACACTAAATTATTTTACAACATTTACTTTTATTATAAACGAATCTACAATAACACGACGGTATTTATAAAATAGAAAGTGAAATCTTGAGAATAACTGGAAGTGTTTGTTGTTGTTGTGTGTGTATTCGGTAACAGTTCGATAGCAACTGTTTTGAGAAATTCTAAAGAGAAACGAACGGAGCTCTAGTGGAAGCAGTAAACCAACGACCGACCCTGCAGAGAATAGCAGAACTGATATATACGGAATAAAAGAGAGAGAGAAAGGTAAGCAAGGCAGGCTGCTGGCTGACAGCAGCAGGAGTGCGCGATTCTAGCTGAATCCTGTAAACTGCCACTACGACGATGTCGTCGTCGTCGGGACGCCTCCTGTCTGTTTCATTAATCACACCGATTCAGCCTATTGATGTTGTTGTTATTATTGTCGATATCATCATCATCATCATCATCATTGTCACCACAATAGTGAAGAAGACACATTTCCGACTACCAACCGAACAATAGAAAGAATTTTTGTTGCACAATTGATAATCATCGACTATTTGAGAATGGGAAAGATTCAAAATTATCTTTTAAAAGATTCTCGTTTTAATCATTTGATTCAATCTCTATTATGCTGTTTAATGTTTAATAAATTACACAATCAAATGTACAGTTTGTTAAAATTGAAAAATTCCATTTTGGGCTTTTTAATCTGTTTTCTTTTTTGTTAATTTTGGCATTACACAAACATGGAGGTCCTTTACCGTGAAATAGACAATTTTATGGTGAATTAAAAAACGAATAAAACCAGAATATATAAGCATTTAGGAAAATTCCATTCAAATATAGTTTGTTTTTTTTTGCTACTAGGGTAGAAAAACTCAATTTCCATCGTTGTTTCTTTTGTTGTAATATGATTTTGAGGATACGTTCAGTAGAAAATTATTAACTCGCTATTCTGATGATAAACAAAAAAACGGAAAAACAGGAATTTCAAGAATGAATAAGGAACTTGAAGTTAATTTACTGGATTGTTTACTTTGTACAACAAGCCAGTATAATAGAAGCTTCACTCTTGTGTAGACAGATTAGTTCTCAAAATTTGAATTTTCATCTTCTCTTTTTACCCCAAAAATTACATTCACCACACCATTGTTTCTATAAAAGTTTCCTTTATAAGCTCGGTAATAATTACATTAAAGCAGTTGTCCATCGGATGTCAGATTAGTTGTGAATATTTCACAACATTAATCAATACTAGTTTTCACAATAATTAGTTTAGACAGGAGACCAGTGATCTCATTAAAAAATTAGGTGGTAATGTCGTCAAATAAGCGATTATTAGGTTTCAGGCTCGGTTTTTCCTCAAAATTATCGATCCACAAATTTCAGAAGTTTTCAGTTTTAATATACAAACGCGTTCAGATAGTATGCACAAATCTTAACATCAATTAGAGCTTCCTTTCAGCCGAGCCACAATCAAGTTTAATTTACGTTTTCGACCGATAACAGTTAATCTCCGTTTTTTAATTGAAACCCCAATTAATAGATTTATTTGTCTTTTTCTATTGTATAATTTCATCTTTTTCCACCTTACATATACAAGTTGTTTATTGTCAGTTTTTCTGGTTTAATCGTATTTTATGAGAAATGTTCCCATCACAAACAAACATTGTAACAATCTAATAAAGGAACTACAATTAATTACACTTTATCCATTCCAACACAAGAAAATGTTTGCTTTTCGTTACAACTAATTGTAAGAAGTTTTAGTTGAAATAACTATTAATTAGCGACATACGGTAGTCGAAATTTCCAAACAAATAAACAATTATTTACGTGAATAAAAAAATTCAATTTAGGGGTGAGTTTGTGTGTATCCGATTTATACAACATTGAAGTGGGGTCGAAATAAGGCACTTTGTATTCGAGGGTTTAAATCGATTACAAGGAGAAGAACAGGGATTTTTGTTATTTATCTACTTTTTTCATATAAATTAGACAATTTCAGGAAGAATTTTAATTATTCACGAAAAAGCTGTTGTCTAAATAAAAGAACGGTGAAAAATGAACTAAAGTTGAAGCTTTGTCATGATGTGATTTAAAATTTACAAAAGCTTCAACGAATAGAGAAGAAGAGTTTTATTAATTTTACAATAATAGTGAAGATCTAGTAAGCTTTCTATAAATCAACAGAACCAAATCAAAAAGAATACAAAAGAATACAGGTATCATCCCCAAATTATTACAATTCATTGAATACATAAATATAGAGCTTTTTTTCTATAAGGGTACGTACACCATTGAATAGAAACATTGCCCTACGGCATTTTATCTTTCTTTGTATTTCCACAACGTTAAATTTTATTCTTTTTGTATAGTTGTACAAAAGAAGATGGAATTTTCAACAAAATTGACCCTCATTTTACACAAAATTCAACTAATTTGTTATTAGTAAAGTTGAAATTGATGATGTGGTTTACCGTATCGATGAGTTATAACGTCAATTTATTCAAATTAACAATATTCGACTATGTCTGTATTTACTAATTTGTGATATTCTGTGGGATAATCCCAATCTGCATTTTTGTTTCAATTCGTTTTACAGTCTACAGATAAGAAACACGCCTGTCTGGCAAGTTGGAATTTCGAGTTCGAATCCTGGTGGTTGAGTTGAACTTTTTCAGAATGTTTTTAAAGGTGAATTTGAGGAGTCCCCACTGTAGATGAAACCGAGCAACTGCTTGAAATTTCCGGACATTATCACCAGAATTTCATCACTCTTAATTGTCTGTTCTGTTATTAATTGCTTGATTAAGACTTGAAGAAATCTAATTAACCATCTGGTATATAAAGTTGGATTCGTTTTAATATAATTTTAAGAAAACCCTCGCCCAAACCCCATTATTCATACAACAATCTACGAACAATCCAATTTCAATCAGTGACTTACGATTAAGGAGCAAAAGTTTCCAACAGATTTCTATAGAAGGCAATTTACATCTTTTGATTAAAACAACCATATTACTTAGACTTTTGCGAATGAGATAAAGATGGGGGGTGGGAAAAAAACGAGAGGGAAAAACTACAAAACGATCTTTTATAATAATCAAAACGAGACGTAAATTATGGAAATTTTTTGAATTAAAGATATTTAACAAGTTAGAAGGATAAATAAGAGTGAAAATTGCCATCCTAATTACAACATTTTAGCACAAATTCCGACTAATTCGTCAATAATTTTGATGGAAAAATCGATTTTAATTAGATTTTTTTTTGTGTAAAATACAGAAAAAAACACAGACACGAAATTAATTACATTGGAAATACATCAATTCGAAATTGAATTTATTTCGAATTTTACAAAAACAAATAACGAATAAATCAAATCGGATTTTATAGTTAAATATGTTGCTTTTATTCTGGATTAGTTTCCAGATGTTCCAATTATATCCAATTGTTTTTTGTTTTCTTGCTAAAATCGTATTGTTGACGGTTTGATGGAATAGGTAGACGTTAAAAAGACGACTGGTCTCTCGTATTCAATTCAGATTGATTCCATTGCGAAAGGATGCATCGGTTATACAACAGATTTTCGGCTACAGATCGTTCGATCAATTCAACATTCTACAGATAACTTTTGGAATTTTTCCAAAGGATCAAAACTTGAGTTTTGAATAAAAATAAAACCGTATGTGTGTATATTTTAGTACCCTATAAGAAAATGTGTGTTTGAACTTCATGTACAACGCCCACATCAAATGCAACGCATAAAAGTCCTTATACCTACATGTTTGTATGTAGATAAAATTCATGCAAGTGTAATAAAGTAAATATAACCAAATCTTGAATTGTACATGTTTGCTTTGTTGACCTTTTCCCGTTCCATAATCTCCATCCACCATCCGTATAACTCAAAAAGAAATAAAAAATTTTAACGTAAATAATCGCACAAAAATCAATAGTCGTATGGTGGTAGTGGTGGTGTTTTTATTCCTTTCTTCATCCAGTTGGTGGCCTCTACCATATACAAATCTTAACTCATATTTTCAAATCAACTTTACGGTTGTAACTGTTATATAGACCATGTTGTAGATAAATCATGCTTACTAGACAACCATGCAAATATTTATATCGGTTTCTGTACATTTATCGGTCGCATCTTTGGTGGATCGCTGCTGTTCCATAAATATTGCAGAATTTCAACGGAAAATACGAGTATCACTACAGAAAACCTATAACTTTCGAATTGTTAGTCGATGCCAAATTATCAAGAAAGTTGCAGTAATGGAGCATTAAAATAGAAATGTGTTTCGTCTTTTTTTTGGTACAACAACGTTTTGTTCCATACTGTATGCTGGCTTTCCATTGAATTAGTTCTAATAGATTTCCGAGAATTCCAATCATTATGTACTTGACATTTACGTTATAGAAATCCAATTATAATAATTCTACGATGCCATTAACAACCTAAATCCCATACACTAGCCACAACTGTATTCTTAACAATACCAAACTCTCTCTCTCTCTCGGTCTCTTTAGTATTATCATATTAATCGGGTCAATCTCGTTTAACAATAATGGCACGTGTATGTATGTACCTACACTATATCCCCCCATATATACATTGAAAATAATCGATCTAAATTCAATAAACAGAGAAGATACAAATACTAGTGGTGACATATCAACACTTAATCCATCTAAAACACACGTGTCAATATTAAACAATACGTGTGTTTAATGAAGTTTTGATCGAATTGACTACATTCAACATCGTATTTCTTATCATCAACACAACTATACATATATACAAAATGGTAATATCTCTAATAGCAATTTGAATCTATTTTAGAACTTTACACATCATCTCAACGCCTAACTCTAATTGACATTAAGCACCTACTACTACTACAATACGGTGTATGTATTTTGTAAGTCTGTGTGTACAATTTCAACGAATTCATTTACATAAAACTCGTTTGTTGTTGTTGTTGTTATTTAAACAAGAAAGATGATCTAGTCTTGTTGTCTATGTACTGCAACTTAATATGGTGAATATACCATTACCTACAGTTACTAATTGGTTAGATTAAATGTCGTTTAGGGTAGGTTTGAAAGAATTATATGTTTATTCTGCATGAATAAAGAGATATGTGTAGATAGATAGAACAACATTCCAAATATAGTAATGTAATAAAGAATAGTAACAATCCACTAATTTTGATTGTAATTTATGACAATATTCGCAATTACAACAATTAAACGACGTAAGTCACGTGGTGCAAATATTAGAGATGGGACAGCTATAGTTTTGATTGACTTGAAATTAAATCGAAATTCTCAAGAATTCAACTGATGTATAGGTATGTGTAGAATAATGAAATCTCCTATTTTGGATGTAATTCAAGTGATTGTTAACGCACGTTTCTCTCTCCTTAAATTATCCAGAGCAACACAATTAATCCACGTCAGACTATACTGTGTTGTCTTGAATTGTTGTATACTATACCATTTTGTTTACGAACTAACGGAAATGGTAGCTTGTTTTGTATTCTTGACATATCCAGATTTCTAAGCAATTGTCACTTAAATCTACATATGATTGTATCGGTCAAAATGCCAACAATTTTAGTAGAATATCGTCACAAAATATGAATCACAAACAGAGGAGTGAGTGAAGAAAATGAGTAAATAACAAAAGATCACAATCTAATCCATCTTAATTCTATTGTTTACTGTTTCATTTGTTATTTTATCAATCATGATCAGTATTTTTTTGATAAAATGATTGAATACAATCGTCGGAAGACGTATTTTACATCTTAGCATAGAAAGCTACTTCACTCTTTAGTTTTTTGTTTTTTTTTTTTAAATAAAATAGATTGAATCTACTCGCATCCTATTTTCAGAACATTATTAAGGATATAAAGTTGGCTAACATACAACAACAACAACAACCAAGTTGTGGTGATGAGATTTAAATTCATATCATACAACCACCAATTCTATTGTAGAAGATTATGATGGGTTTGTTGGAGTGAAATGGATGTATGTTCATTGTAATATAGAGTGATACATCAAAAAACCTTCATCTCCCTTCACTATACTAGAATAAATATTCAATTGAATCCATCATTTAACTGTTTCTATATGTTGAAATACAGATACGAAATAGAAAGATACTAGAAAGAAAGAAAGACAGAAAGTGAGATTTATTGCGTAAAGAAGATCTTTTACAAGAAACGAATCTATCCAAGTCAGACGTTAACGTTTATTTATTTTTGCTTATTGTAACGGAAACGAAACATCTAAACTGGGAAGTTTATTAATTAATCCAGTTGCGTTTATTTTTCATTTTTGTTCGTTTCAACGACTTCATAAAGTCCATTATCGGTCGGTATGATTGATGAAATAAATTTTGAGCAATTCGTCGACAAGTTTTGATCGATTATATATGGTGGACGCGTCTATGTGAGCCCACCTTTATAATACTATAGAAAGAAAAGAAGCTCCTCTTGCAGAATTTATCAAGTTTTCCAACAGAAATTCAATGAATATTTAAAATGAAGATGATTTTTCTCAAATGTTAATTCCGAATTAATTCACCTAGACATCAATGAAGCTTTTTGTTCAAATAAAGGAGTATCAAAAATAAAATAAAAATCCGCTTCATAAAAGATTCCATCTCTTCTCTTCTATATGCAATTAATCGATTTTAATTTTGAAACATTTTAAATTGCCGCTAGAAAATTGCTGATATCGCACTTTATTAAATAGACTTTCCTGTGATTGACATTCAATTACCTGCCTACCTCTATTGATTGAAATTTCCAATTATATTGTCGTTCATTATTATTATTAAGCTTTTATTTACAATAAAGTGAGAATAATTAGCTAGGATCGTGTGTAAAAGATTAGTTTCTTGTTAAAGCAGCCGCCGTACTCGAGATTCTTTCGTATTGTCAAAGTGTGAAACAAAGACGCTTTTCGTACATTTACAACAGAAGATATCTGATGGCAAAATTGTTAACTAGACACCATTTTCGTTCTAAGATCGGTTTTGTTTGATACTGTGCGTGTTTATTTATCTTGACTTACATAAATGTTACTTCATATTTAATTTCTCTTGTGGTATTAAAAGGAAACGTGCTCTATTTACCGTTAGAAAACCAACATAATGCGAATTTTGTCTTCCAATCTGTCAAATATTTTCCAAAGAAAGATATACAGGACGTACCATCATCGAATTCGGCTTTCCACACGAAGAAATCGATGCAATCATTGAATGATTGATATTATAACTGTTACAATTACAAATTTCCTCTAGATTGTTATCACAATCATCGATCAAATTTTGATAACACGAAATAATTGTAAGAATGTTTGATTTGATAAACGTAAAGAAAACAAACATCAATCATTCGTGATTCTGTTATATTGTAGTGAAACAAATGGAATATTTTACATTCATTGAAATTGTGGAAAACACAAATGTATTCTCGTCAAATATTAGATGAGTTGAGTGTGTTGTTGTATTGATGTACAAAAGCAAAACTTATTTATCTTAATGACTGCTTGCCGAGCACTATGATAATTACAACCACTACTCTGCTATTTAATAATAAAGCTTTAGTGTTTCCTTATTGTTGCTTCAATGGGAACATCACCATAATTCTTGTTGTTGCAATTCCCAGGAAATTTCGATCTCAATCCTGACAAACTTCTAAACATAGAGGAAAACCCATCAACAATTATTACTCTTAATCTTGTTATAAGTGATGTGAAGACTATAAGAGGGGGTGGTGCTGATGTTGTTTACTTATGTTTTCGGTAGTTTGTCCTGTACTGTATATCGTTTTCAATTTTATTATCGAATTTCTCACGTTCCATGTTTATATTACTGAACCTACTCCATTATTTAAAATATTTATAATCCACCTCCATGTCGATTTCATATTTCTTTAATATTTCCAACTTTACGGATTTTTTTTTATTCGATATTTATACGATATTAAAATTCAATACAAGCACTACTAAATGCGCGTACCAGTATCGTAAAAGTTTCCTTAACAGAAACCAAAAAAAAAAAAACAAAAAAAGGAAAACTGAAAACAACAAAGTTGCCGAACGTGCCACACCATCGTAGTATAGAAGCCAAAAGCAAATTTTACTGACAAACTTGATGTGAATTTCAATTAGAATTTTCTAGTGAAATTATCCAGAAAACGACCCAAAAACGACTTCTTCAAGTTTATCCAACTATAGTGTTTGTAGATGAGTTGTTTATATTTCAATTTTAATCTAAAATTATTATTTCAATTCTCTCTCTAGTCCGGTTTTATGTAAAATCATAACTCCTATGAGAGCAGATCAAAAATTTCAGTTTTTCACACAACAAAAGACTGGTCCTTTGGGAAATCGGTGTTCGATATATATTTTTATAAAAAGGTATATATGCAATTTACGTCGAGAAAATAGACTTTTCTTTCACTATAAAAGGGATAAATTAGAGCGGAAAAGTTTCAAATAAGAAAGTTGCTAGTTGTAAATTGTATACCCTACAAAATAAACTCGAAACTAAACAACTATCTCGAACCTAATCTCTATTTTTGTTTGACAGTTGTACTACGAAAATTGTCGATTTTCTACGAATTTCTCAAACACACAACAGAGATCGAGATTGAGATCAAATTGAATCAATACTAGTCGAAATGGAGGAATATATTGTTGATAATAGCAAAGTTGGCAAGCTCTACTGCAGGACTTTAATGTTGTTGTTGCTTGGGTGAATCAATAATAACGTAATAGAAAAGAAAATAGTTTGCGTTACTCAACCATAGATGCTCTATTTTGAAATTCTATTATTATGAAAACATTTCAATCGAGTTAGAAACGTTATTCTATACGTAAATCTATTCAATTATATGCTTCACAAATCACTGTCTCCATTTAGATGTTTGTTAAACTTCAAACTTATAACCACATTAAACGGCGATCACTGTACACATATATTAACGACAACAACAACAAAAAATGTGGTATAAAAAGTGTCAACAACAGACAAGTGTGTACAAATAATGCTGAGCTACTCTATAAATCTTGTAGATGTTACCGTAACAGTGAAGAATAATGTGTATTCATTAGGACGAATATACAAGTTCTGTAGTGAAATTGATGAAGCTGACATAGAGTAATACAACAATAATCTTAGTATTATTATACCGTGAAATATTTACTCCATTCCGACATTGGAAAATAGAAAAAAACGAGAAAGTTGCGTCTTATTGTATCGATATATAAGGAGAGGTTTATCCTGCAGGAACAGAAAATCAAGGGAAAAGAGGTCAAAAGAAATGGTATTAAAAGCATCACAAATCGATTACTATAGATTGCAATAAATAAACGACAGATAACGTGAAGGTAATTCTACAGGTTGTTTCTATAATTTTACAATAGAAGACAGAAAATGTCATAAATGCAGTTTTTGTTGCAATCTTACTTCACACTACCCAACAACCATAAATAATGTTTAAGAAGAAGATGTGATTTTTGTTGTTGAATGTTTCTTATTTGTAGAAATTAAAGAGTTGAATGTTTATCTAATTAGATTTTCTACAAAGTGCTCAACAATTGCCTTTTGTTCAATTATTATGAATGACGTTTGTTCGGTGGAATTGTTAAATTCAACTGTACACTTCTGTCAGTTTTCATTAAAACATTATGAATTCAAATTGAAATTCAACAGTACAAAACAATTTTCTTTTGATTTATCAAAACTCAAATAAACAGCAGAAATGAGAAAACAAAAAGTCTGATTTTTAACAATAAATCGTCTTTTATATTACTGTTGGCATTGTTATTATTGTTAGAATTCTAAAACTCGATCTGTATTGTCCGCATTTATTATTAGCGACTCGAGATAAGGATGAAGATCGGGATTCTTTTAGAATCGGTTATGTAAAACAGTTAGGTACTGAATTTTTGTGATGAAGAACAACACACAGGTTATTATTGTTAAATTTTCAGTTATTTATCCAGTTTTTATCGGACTAATTGAAATTCCAATAAAAAATTGCATTAATTAATTAAACAATTATTCAGTCGGTGGAAGTCTGTTGTTTTTGTTGCCATTACCATCTACATTTACTCTTTTTAAATAAAAATAAAAGAACAACAACGAAACTCTTAATTAATTGTTGTATTTTTTGCACAAGACTCTATTTACAATGGAAAAAACAAATGTAGCCGAACAAAACAAGATCATTCTTGACCTGCCGTTTGTCTCCATGATGTGGTTTTATGCGAATAACAAAAAAAAACTGTTGTTTTTTTTTGGGCAACTTTATTGATTAAAAGTGACGGAAAGATGCTACAAAACAGGAAAAAATGTAGCGGAAATAGGGAAGTTTGGACGGAAGTGGTGGATGTGTCATGAGACAGTCAAAAAAATGCAAACATTTGGAAACAACTTATTTTGGAGAAATCATCATCATCATCATCATCATCATAGTTATTAAATTTATGTAACCGTAATTTACTATTTTATACAATTTTTACGCTAATAAATTGACCATAAAATTGCATCATTATAGGATTTTAACACAAAAATTCAATTTTACGCTCGATAATTTCAATAAATTTTATTAAATATAGATTTGATTTTTATTAGAAAATCATCTTGGCAACTGTTAGAAATGTGCTAGTAAGTGAAAATAACCGACATTGGCAACAAAAACAGATCAATAACAACAAACTATATGAGAGGAGTAGAGTGTTCTGGTATATGGAGAACTTATCCTGGAATAGTGCCGGTTATATAAGGGGATGCTGATGCACTCTTTAAAAGCAATTCACCAACAATTGCTATACAAATTTGAAAATTTCCAACCGTATTGACTTCACCAAATGTTCGGTAAATTCCAAAACAATCTTCTTGAAATGTTTCTAATGGTAGATGTGGTGGAATTGTTCGTTTATTATGCCGTTAAATCGACTATAACGAGAAGAAACTTTAGTGATCCTACGTTGAAATTCTATAGTGAACGTTGAAGATCGCTACCAAGATCCAGACTTGTTTGGTATTCAAGCTAACACTAAAAATGTCGATGTGAAATGATGGTGAAGTAGACAGGAAAATGTGGAAGAAGATTATGGTAATATTCGATAGACGTTACACATTAATCGAAATTTAATTAAATTTTCCGATACACATAAAATGTGGATCAATGGACGAAGAAACAGATGATGAGCGTTTTTCGAAATTAATTTCTCTAACTTTTGATGTTCCCAGTACCGCTAGATATTGTCAATTCAAAGTCTATTGTTGTTTAACTTTTGATGATGATGATTTTAAAGGTAGGGAGCGACAATTAACTGTGACATTAGGCCCAGTAAAGCAATTTAAAGTTCGTTGAACGAGTTTTTGAGAACGAATCTTTCATAAACGAACAATTTTGTTGCACAATTTCTGACTTTTAATTCAACTTTTTCGAAAACTGTTTTCAATTAATAGAATGTCCAGTTTAATCTATGCTGATTTAAAGTATTCGTATATATATATATAACGATAATTTTCCAAATGAGAGGTTGAAAGGACAGATGAAGCTTATGTTCAACGCTGTGTTATAATGTTTGGAAGTTATACGTGTGTATGTGTGGGTGGGTGGATAATGCTGAGACCCGGATCGGTCATAAGGGTAGAAACTTTCCTCTAATTAGCACTAACAATTCACAGGAAACAACACAATAAATCAAACTGTTTGAAACACACACACACAAAACATAATTATATCTAATTGTGAATAAAGGTAGAATAGAGGATTTCAATATTTATTGAAACACCTCTCTATCAGTCAAGTTAACAGAACATCAGTTCAACAATAGACGAATAATCGAAGTGGATTGATGTTCGCTTTGTCATCTTCCAAATACCTTCTGCATATATTACGATGTGTATAAAATGTAAGATTGAAAGCTTTCTTTCAGCGAGTGTATGTATGCTCTTACAGCCGGATTTTCACATGTGTAAGTTAAAGAGAACACACAAAAAGCGAATCAGTGAAGGTAAAAGTATTCTATGGATATTGTTCGATCTTTGTTTTACTCATTTAATGTAAATCGGTTAAGACAAAGACCTATCTACTGTGGTCTATCTATCTGTGTCTGGTTCTCTAAAATTAATCATTAATTCTGTAATTAACCTAATGGAACGCCAAGAACAGAGACTTGGAAATAGAAATTCCACAACTACGAAATGAATAGACATCCTTATCATTTATAAGTTGAGCTGGTTAATAGATTGTGCACTTAATTACGGCGTTTAAATTATAAAATACAGCTTTAGTTTGAGTTTTTATGCGGAAATTCACCAACAACAACAAAAAAACCACGCTTTTCATTCAATTCAATTTCCAAATGAATTGGATATTAGCAACGTGCAGTAGAGAAACGTTGATAAAATTGATTGCAATGGAGCTTTAGAGGTTGGATTGCTCAATAGAATCGGATTTGGACGATGAAATCATATTAAGGGCAATATATATATGAATAACGATTTCTTTTCTCTTTTCGTTAATAGAAGCATTCAATCAATAATTGATTATAAAATGGTATTTAATTAATGATTTTGAAAATGTCTGACCGATTGTTTAGTACAATTTTAGTAAAATCCATCCATTGATGTTGATCTACGTAATGAATTTGTAACTGTATTCAAGGGATTAGTGAGAGGGTTCAATTAATTTGAAATGTATGTGGAATGGATTAGAATTTGTTTACTGGTGGACGTTGAAGTTTTTTTTTTTTTTTAATCCAAACCAACGGACAGATTACAACTCTTTAGATACGCTGTCACTATAAAAAAAATGATGTTGACCTATTACTGAGTAATTTTCAAATCAAATATTCACTATACAGGTTGAGACATTTCATCTACGAACACAAAAAGAGTCTTGAGGGTGGGTAATTTTACAAAGATTCTACCAGCCATCTCTTTTCAATCCAGACAAAGGCTATAAAACTATCTCGGTTCTTGTAGTTTCTCCTATGTTCCTAGGTGAACTGTCTCAACCTGTATATAATTTGAGTGTGCAAATTGTTGAATCGTTTTTCTAATAAAAATAGCATTACACCTTAATAAATCAAGTGTATGATGTTAAGCACCAGAACACCAGAGTACGTGGTGCCGCTGGCAAGATGCAACTTGACACCTGTATGCCTCGAGTTTGTTTCTTTAAACAAAAAGAAAATAACATTAAAATTTCTAATCACCTGATCTTAATAAATTCCTTGAACAGTTTGCTTGGTACTTGAAACTTACAAGTTTTTTAAATTCCTTCTTCCTGATGTTTAAGCATTAAATCGGCATCATCCCCAAATTATTTACAGAAAATGTCAAGTATTTTTCAATCCCTATCGAATAAATAAGTATTGAAAATTTGGAGAAGTCTTCTCCTCTATAATACAGCCCGAAAAATTCAACCCCACAACCAGAATTTGAACCTGGGGCTTTCAGTGTATAGCCGGGCATGTTGACCAATTACACCACCAGCAGGTCCATCTTCAGGCTGAGCTCCCCAGCTAAGGGGTTAAATTTTTCGAGCTGTATTATAGAAGACTTGTACAAATTTTCAATATTCACTTCTTCCATACCAACGTGTATTCAACCCCCATTTTCTCATTTAAATTTTAGTATTTGAACAAATGAAAAAACAAGTACGCCTTAATATAAAGTCTACTGTCTACATAACAAAAATAGGTGTGTCTGGGTTGCGGTATCGGAAAGGTAGGAAATAAATAATAAAAACATGCGTGGCTGTCGCCGCCTCTCTTTCACTACAGACTACGCTTAACTCATAATATACAGGTTGAGACAGTTCATCTAGGAACATAGGAGACACTACAACAACCGGGATAGTTTTATAGCCTTTGTCTGGATTGAAAAGGGATGGCTGATAGAATCTTTATAAAATTATCCATTCACGAGGCTGTCCTATGGTTCGAGATGAAATGTCTCAGCCTGTATACAGTAAATCTGTTGAATACGATTAGAACTGTTTATTGGGACTATAATGAGCGTCATAGATTTACTGAGTAAAAAGTTATTCTCTTAATCTTAAATGATCACAAAATGGCAACGCGTCCCACACTTAGCCTCGCGCGTGGCACCACAATCCTTACTGGATGAAGTAAGCTTCCAGCTTGTAAAGCTTACTCGTGAGTGTAGTGTGACTTATTGAGGCCTGATTTAGTTTCGCTTACTCATTCTCAACTTTATGTTTAGTAGAGTAGAGGAAAGTCGACCTTAAGCCGAGATTAAAGAATAGAAGCTTAACCAGGCCTGCTACTTTCGATTCCCATCCATACTATCCAATATTTAAACAAATGTTGGATAGGAGTTTTGGCACAAATCTCCACGAGTTTGGTTAACTCATCCACTTACCACTGAAACAACTGAAAGTAGCAAAACGAGCAAAAAAAAAACTGAACTTTAAGCTACAAAACAGACTGATGTAGAAAATATAAACAAAAATTTGTTTAAACAAGCAACAAAACATACAGTTCATTGACTTTCAGACTGTCGATCTCAATATTTCACGGATTTCCCTGTCTGTTTGTTTGTGCGTTCTTGTTCCCACTGTTTGTTGCAGTCAGATTTTTGTTTTCTTTTATTTAAATAACGAATTTTGATTTAAATACCTTGTTACGTCCAAATCGCCATAATTGGTTCGTTCTTGCTATTAAAGAAAAAATAAATACGACAAAATAAATTTAAAGATTAACTGGCAACAATTTGTCGACAATCCATCAGTAGAAGTAATATTGATTTTATATTTATCTTATTGGTTATTACAACAGAAAATTCCGTTTTTGAACGATAATACAATACTTCTAAAAAAAATTTTTTTCTCCTGATTTCATTACGACAAATCTCCAATTCAATCCAGCCATACAAGTTCCTTTCTTCCCTATCCTTTGATAAACTGTAACAACAAAAATTCAAATGAAAACGATCTAAAGCGAAACACTGTTGTTGGAATTCCAGCAATGTCCAAAGTAAACGAAAACAATTTTTCCAATAAATTCTTAACCGTAAATTCACCACACAAATTCTCGATTTTTCCGATTTACAGCATCTAGACATTTCTTCACATTGATTCAATCTGGATTTGCAACAGTAAAAACAATTTAATCTTATTATCAGTTGTAATCAACTTAATTATAGACGAATACAGAAGAAAACAAACAAAATCTATTAATGAAAGAACGTATTTACAAAAATATAACAGAATTTCAAAGTAATTAACGACTATTTTATTTAAAACCAAAAGAAAAAACATCTAAAATAGCTTTACAATCGAACAATAGTAATAGCGCCATCTATCGACACTAATTCGAATTTCTTAAGAAAAATACTAGTTTTTTAATAAAATTAATTATATCGCAGTTTTCTGGTTGTTTTCGGTATAGTTTCCTTATTATTATCATGATTTGTACAATTTGCTTTTTTATTAGAACGTAAACGTTCAGTCAACAATTTTGTACGATTACTTAAATTCGTTTGAACTTTTTGTTTCATACTTGGCGTATAAGCATCTGGACTCATTTGTATAACACTAGTACTTGATGATTCTTGATTCGATTCTTCTAAATCTCTTCTATTATTATTATTTTGTTTCTTTACAGTTGATCGTGTCCGATAAATACGACTTTTTGCTACAGGTGCTGGTGTTTTTTCTTCATCGAATAATCGATTATATACTTGTTTTTTCAATTGATTATCATTATCTTTACTATCATCATCATCATCATCTAGATTGAATTGTATAGTTCTTATCAATTTTTTCGGTAATGGTAATGGTGAAGATTGTGGTGTAAATTTGAATGGTATTGTAACAGGATTCTGTCGAGATTCTGGTGTTTTTGGACCATCCTCTACTGTTAAATTATCAATTTTCACATCAATTTCAGGAACATTAGTAGATGATGATGATTGTGATGATAATAATAAAATATTGAGTTTTTGCATTAAAATTTCAGTTATTAAATAATTATTATTATTACAAACTAAACGATTATTTGTTAATTTTAATAATTTCTCATTAATTTTCTTAGCTTTATCGATTTCGTTGGCACGTAAGAATATATTCGCGTATTCTAATAATATGTTACTATATGTATTTGAATTTAAATCAACAATATTCGGTAATAAACAATTTGTTGATTTATTTATAATTTGTTGTTTATTACGGATTAATTCATAGATTTTTAAACCACCACAACAATAATCCCGTGCTATTGTTGTATTATTTTGATAAACATTCAATAATAAATCTAATAAAGTTTTTTGTAATACAAATTGTGAAAATTCAACCGATACACATTGATAACAATCACAATTTTGTTGATGATAGAAATATGATGGTAATTGGAATGTTTCAATTTGTAAATTTGGTGAATATTGTTGTATTGTTGTTTTTAATGGTATATCTAACATAATTTCATTAAATTCATTTGTTAATCTATCAATAATATCATGTTGTTTTAATTGTTTTTTAATTGGTGTTGGTAATTTTGTTTGTAAACATAAAATATCTGAAATACCATTAATTTTAACTTTACAATCATCTAAACGTAACGATAATATATCAGCATATGCTAAATAATATAATAATAATAATGTACGATATGGTAATAATAATTTTTGTGTTACTAAAACAATCTCTTTACAATAACAACGTAATTCTCTTGGCATACGTAGATTATGGTACATTTGGGCTAATTCTTCGGTTATATCAAAAAATAAAGACATCTCGTACGTGCTATCATTACCTGAAAACAATCAATTTAGTAATTGTTAATCAAACAAAACAAAAAATTACTTGTACTGCCTGCATAATAATGTTGGACGACTTCTTTGTAAGCTTGGTGGATTTTCGATAAATCCCGATGGCCGTCAATTTGATATTTACAAGGCAACATCAGGAATTTGTGATTTAATAAATTAATTTTCGATTTTAACAAATAATTATCATCGAATTTATTGCTAAATTTTTGGATTTTATCGCAAAATATTCGATAAGATTTCTGTATATCACATCCAAAATAAAATGATGTTTTACATGAATAATAAGTGATAATTTCGTTTAAATATTGATTAATATCCAAAATTTCCGCAATTTCATCCGCCTTATCAATATAATCATCGATAATATTTGATGATTGTTGTTTGATATCGATTAATTCGATTAAAAAACCGGTAGATTCCATTATTTGTAAATTGTTTTGGTTGAGATTTGCTATTTTTAATGCTAATTGCCATGTTTTAATTGATTGAATTAAATTTGTATGTAAACGATATTCATGACCGATTTTTTTTAATAAAAAATAAATTTTATCATAATTTACAAATTCTATAGTTTCTATAATTGTTATCAGAATATCTAAAGCTTTATTTAATTCGTTAATAATACGATTGTAACGATTCAATTTCAAATTTGTATAAGATGAAACAATATCGCATTGTTCATCCGGATCTGGATTTGTTGCTGTTGTTGTTGTTAAATTTAAATTTACAGTTTTATTCATATCATCCGTAGTTTGAGTGATTGCATCTTTTAAACAATATTTATGTTGTAAATAGTGTAAATGTGCCAATTTGATTTTATTTGCATCATTTGTTTGTTGATATTTTTTCAACAATAACGGTAATAATTTCGATAAATTCTCGTGTATATTCAAATCCCCATTACCCCATATCTCAATGAAAATATCAACTAATTCGTTGATATTATCGTTGATTTCGTATAATTGTTTAAATGTTACCATCATCGGTAGTTTACTTTTCCAACTTTCTTTATAATTTTGCAATTCAATTGTTAATAATTCGATTATTTTTTGTTTTGTCAAATAGAAATTTTGATCATAATACAGAATTTCGTGTTTATATTTATCTAAAATTGTCGGTATTGTTAATTCTTGTATTGTTGTATTATTTAAAATATCTAAATTACGACAATCCGCTTTATATTTCAACCAATTCAATACGATTTTTTCACGATGTTCTAACGATACATGAATATTAAATGCTGTTATAACTAAGCATTTTTCATAGTTTTTCTTTTGATGGAAATAGATTTTTGCAATTTCGATTAAAGCACAAGATTGGTAATTTTTTAGAATGATCGCATGATAACCCTCGAATTCAATCGAATATTTAACAAAGATTTTCAACAATTTCAAACAAACATCACTATTTTTTTCGATTAAATCTTTACCGGTTGTAAATAGAAATTTACCACAATCACACCATGTATACTTCCATTTATCGCAATTATTCTCTTTTAAATTAGCAACAAATTTTAGCGATTTCTCTAAATAGATTTGTAATTCTTTCAAATAATCCCGACAATCTTTCGTATTTATTATAAATAATTTACCTAATTGTTGGATTGTATTGATAACAGTGAAAGCTTCATAGATTTTCGTTGTAATACCACATTCTTTACATGAACATTTATAATAGAATTGTGATAAAACTAAAGCTAAATCATATACAAATTTGAAATATTGTAAATTTTGGATAAATCCCCAAAATTTCGTTGGATTTTTTATAAACAATTTCGTTATATTTACAATACAACTCGATAAACTATTACAAACAATTTGTAAATTATTTGTATTGAATTGTTGATATAATAATTTCAATGAATTATGTGATAATTGTAATAAACGATCATCATTTGTTAATAAAAATCGATAAATTTCTAATAATTGTTTTAACAATTCAAATTCTTTCGTTTTATCGTAGTTGTTTAATAATTTTTGAAAATTTCGATAACAATCTAAAGCTAAATCGTATCGTTCGTATTTTATTAAATTATTAAAATTCGATGTGAAGATTTTAACGATAATCTCGAATCTTTCCGGTATAATTGTGATAATTGCCAAAATCTCACTATAGAAATTGTGCAATAATTCGCAATTAATTTGCACAAATTCTAGACTTATACCGCAATTATGTAGATTTTCTAAATATTGTTTCTTATCACCTAATCTACCATACATTTCAATCATTAAATGTGACAAATTTAGGAGATAATCGTTGAGATTTTGGTCTTTTATTCGTGATTTACTGACGATTTTGTTATAAATTGCTATACAGGTGGCTTCATAAACATTCTGTTGTTTATCGATTAATTTTTGCGGTAGAAAAGTCGGTATTAATATTGGTTTTAATTCAATAATCTTATCCAAATTGTCCTGAAATTCGATACAATTATTTTTGAAACAATTCTGAAAATCCACCAACTTACATTGACTAGAAGTAGTTTTATTATAAAGAAAACAGAACGTAGATAGGTTTCTGTTGATGAAGTTGTTGGTGTTTTGATAAATTCCAAAAAACATAAAGTTAATCGACACAAATCGTCCACATTCACACATTCCGGTGTTGTTAGATTCTCATTACACAATTTACATAAAAATGTACACAATTTGATTGTGTCATTCGTACTAAATTGTATTGAATTCTTATTTATTAGATTATAAGCTGTCGATAATTGTCCTTTTGTTATTTTATCAATTATTATTTTTTGTTCCATAGTTCGTTAAAAACACAACAGAAATGTTCTGTAAATAAAACTTATATGAAGTTCAATTGTTTATAAATAAGTAAATGATCGGGAAATTGTTTTTACCTTGAACTGACGATATAAAATCAATGGAAATCAATAGAAATTACGGCTTTTTTTATTCACATCCATCGATGATTGTAGTGTCGCAAAGTTGAAATATTTAAAAGTTGATATGACAGCAAAGGCGGTTGGTTACAGGTTGATCAATATTGGGAAAACAAATTCCACTATAATTTCATCTAATTGCAGCTCTCCTCATCCAAAAAAGAATGCTTATTTGATTATTATCGACAAAGAGTAATATTAATCACAACATTTACAATTTATAGATGAATTATTTTATGGACTTTGTTATTAAAAAAAGAAAATCGTAAAGAATAAGTTTAGTTAGAACGTGTTTAATTGGTTGCAGAATTTAGACGCACTTTCTCGTTGATGTCAAAAACCACTAGGGGCAGCACTGCAGTTTTCAAATTCATCTGCCTAATTGAAGCTCTCTAAATTAGAATTTTTATCATAAAACTTAGAATTATTGAATATTACCGATAATAGGAACATAAATTGCACAAATTAAGAAAATTATTAAATTAACTATTTGTATTTTCCAAATAGAAGAGCGAACTGATTTAGATGTTTGTATAATTGGTTGCATAAGTGTAGGCGTAATATTTCAAAGCCTACTTGTTTTTCAAGTTTTACTTCCGATCCGGATTTCCGTAATTTTTCCTTAGAAAATTCCTTGCTATCCACAAATCCAAAAAAAATGATGGTAAATTCAACTTTCAACATTTATTTCAGAAAACTTCATCGATATGCAGATTTACTGTAATTTGAAATTTCATTCATATTTCCGTTTTCCCCCGAATTTCCGCTATTGATAACAATCAAGTGATCTAAATCACCTCTCTCTTTTTGCACTGTTTTAATTACAATATAAAAAACAGTAATTATCACTACACAACCAACCGCGAAATAGAAAGATTATGGTAGATGAAAGAAAATCGAAAAAGAGAAAGGTGTTTCTATTGTGGTAAATTAATCAGCAACATTCACTCTATATCGCAATAATATCATTATTGTTTATTGATATTCTAACAATAATTCTAAACATAAAAAAACTCTCAATATTTAATTATTATTATCAAACATTATAATTATTGATGATGATGATGATGATGATCGTCTTGGTAGTGGTATATAAGTGGTAGTGGTAGTGGTGTTGTTGCTGCTGTAATGAACTGAAAGAAAAGCGGATTTTGGTCAGCTATATCGTCGTCAACACAACAAGACTTTAGTGTTCCAATAACTGGAAACAAACAACTCCGGGTTGATAACAGTTATCGTATTAATTTTGTTAAATTAACGATTTTTTTGTAAACTTAAACATGTGGACATAGAGTTTCAACGAAAAGTGGAGTGTTGGTTTCATCATTAAAGTATCATTATGTTTTTCTAAATTAATTTAAAGTGTGTGTTTGTGTGTGTTAGATTATTATAAGGACAATGTTTAAGGTAAAAAGTTAATTAACGAAATTTGGCCATCAGGTGAATTAAGATCGCAAAGTAGAGCGCGCAAGATTACTGTATTTTTAAATATGAGGGATTTTTTTTTTTATTTGAATTTCATGTGAATAACATTCCTTTCTCAGTACAAACAAGTTATTTGTTTAAATTTTTCATTCGATTTCTTTCTATTAATGATTATTGGATATTTTTGGAGAGTGATTGGTTCTTTTACCTTGAACAAACCAAAAATGCCGTCGCAGTATACAGTTTTAATCATTAAGTAGCTGGGTTTTCGATTTTCCTAAATAATTAACGTTTAATTTAATAATTGGGTAAAAAATTACACAGAGAACATTCAAGTTGATTCTTCAAGGTGTGTAGTAAGGTTGTCATTGTGTGAAAACAACAATTTCTATAATAAGTTTATGGATAATTTACATAACAGTCTCACATTTACATAAAGTACTTCTATAAAGCCATGTGATCAAATTGCTAACAATATAAAAACAACAATAAAGAGAATTATATGAATAGAAGAACAACAAATTGTAAAATTGCTCATTTTATGTAAAAGTTAAACTTTAACAAACGAAAAAACCCATGATTAAATCATGCATTAGTAGAAACCAAGCCCACTTTGATTTGTTTGATTAGGGTCAACGCGTACAGGTTCTAATCGTTGCGACTACATCGCTAACGATCACAAATTAGAAAGAGAGAGAGAGAGAGCGCGCTATAGTACAGTACCACGTGACTTACGTAGACCACCTCGAAAGTTGCATATTTGCTCGATTCGATTACTGGATAATTTTCAAATCGCATGTGTCTATTCATTATCTGTGCATATTAATATTGCATCATCAATTTGAAAATTAATGCAATAAATGAGAACATTTCGATTAGCTAATTTTGTTTTATTAATAGTTGTTGATTGCTAAATCGATAGAGAAACAGAGAAAGAGAGAGAAATGTCCTAGAGATCCTAGATCTAACGGAAATCATACCGAATCCTATCCAAAAATTTCGATGATGATAATAACAACAAATAAACAATTGATGGAAATTTTTAATAAAAGATAATAACTTCCTGACAATCAAGTAATAAACCTACTTATATCGAAAAGTTAGCGGTGAAGATAACCTAAGGTGTGCTCCATCTTAGTTCAACCGTTCAAGTTTTTGTTCCTTTAAAATGTTCAAAGATCCTCCTTAATTATTCATTAATTTTTAAAAAATCTCGTTATTAGCGAGAGTAATGGTGAGGATTTCTATAATTTCACACTAATTTTCACTTGAAACATCTGTTATTATTATTATTATTTGTTGTTGTTGTTGTTAAGACAACAATCATTCCGCTTATACAACTAATGTAATACTTTTATTATACTCTCAATTAGATAAGTGTGGAAATAATTGATACTAGAAATCAAGAGTGTTACTAAAAATAATAACAATTATTGAAAAAAGTGTAAATCGAGTTTATAATATTTCAACCGGAATCGAACCGAGATTCTCCAATAGTCACTCCGCGAATTTCACTAAATAATCTACAATAGAATTTATAATTTCTACGAAATTTTCAGTGTGTACCTATTCTCTATTGTTTATCTAAATTATTAGACAGATTGGCTTAATTTATTGTAAAATTTAATCAAGAGAAAACGAAACTACATTATTTGTTAATTATAATTTACAGTTAATCTTCCACAATAAATTAAAAAGAGAAAATTTGTTTTGTATACTCTTTGATAACGTTGATAAAGTAGAATCCAATAAATCAGTAAATTTCAGTAATGAAACATCAAATCATCTAGATATTAAGCAAAGAATACACAAATAATTTGAATGTTTTCTTCAAGAAGATTTGAATGAAATTTTATAGTTTTTCACACGCTTATAGAAACCGTAATTGGAAATTTTCTTCGATTCTCATACAATACGGTATTATTCAATTCAATGTCTCACCATGACCGGTATTTTCTCTGGAAAACCGTTAATTCTGGTATAAATAATAGGTAACACTATTGGTCGGCGAGCGGAAGAGACCCGGGTTCAAATCGCGGTGGTCTACACAAAACTTTTTTTCTACTATTATTAATTAATAATAGCATTATAAACATCTACCTAATTTAACAGACACGTAGTATACTATTCTAGGATGAATTTTGTTTGAATTTTTCATATTCAATCAAATTAGAAATTTTCAACGGTTGTCTAGATGAATGAAGTGTTAAATTGACCAAAATTTTTGGCCATACCTCTTTGGTTGCTTGTTTGTTTTTTTTTAAAGGTAGAAATTCTTCTACTTCATTCACATATACCTTTGGGCGATGGAGATTGTAAAGTTGTGTCGGTATCAAAGGAATGTTAGGTGATTGACCGCATTCAGTACTCCAAACACATTTATACAATGATGATGATGATATGAAGGTATATATTTATTTTTCTGTTCATAAAGAATAACAACAACAATAATTACAATTCAGAAAACTGTACTACCATCATTTTACTATAAGGGAATTTACCGAAATATTTTGCTTTTTGTTTACAGTTGCGGTCTAATTTTTTTCGACTTCTTGTTCTTGTTCTAATCTATCATCAATTTATATCTTTTTAATTAAGATTCAGATTTTAGTGATTTGATTAATACAAATAACTGTAGTTTACCTACTTTTTCTCCAATAACAAACATATCAAAATTTCTCTAATACTGCGGTTATTATTATTATTATTATTATTATTATTATTATAAGGACAAACTGAACACGATATAACTTTCATGTTTCACAATTTTCTAAATAAACGATTAATCTAAGCATAAAGTACACAAAAACACACACACACGATAGAATTTAGCAAATAGAGAGATGATACCTTCCGGCTATTCGCAGTAACAACGATTTCTTCTCAATTTATAGTCTGTCAAGTGACTTGAGAAATCCAGTTGATGATAAAAATCAATTCACAATAGACGCAGCAAATGGTTAAATATTGCTTTAGGTTTTTAAAAAAACATCTGTATTTGCTATTGTGAACTATTTTTGATTATTTTACTGGATCTCTTAAGTCACTTAACAAACGATACACAATTTCTAATATTAAAACGAAGACAAGTGTCGCGAAATGCGGATTTTTGGGACTTAACAGTTAGAAATTTTGAATTTCTATCTTTTCTCCCAGTATACAAAACAATCTAGCTCAAGTTTCTAACAATCGAGTAAAGGTGATAAACGGGTTATTGTACAGTAGACTATCTTTATTACGTAATAAAGTGAAAACCACAAATATTATTAATAACAATTTGTTGTTATTATTATAATTTAACCGAAGCTCTTATGTCAACTAGAAATTATTGTTATTCTTCCTGTTTAAAATACAAATTAAACACATTAGACTTCTTGTACAGCATAGTTATAACGGATCTTGGAATCGTACAAACAGCTCTTCCTCATTTTTATTTGAAGTTGATTGAAACAACTGGAAAACAACAACAATAACAACAAATAGTTGGGTGGGGGGGATAGAAACAACTACAACGATGTATACTTGAGTCTTTATAGAAGAAATCTAAGAAATCTAGAATTATCAATTAAATCAAATTATACGTAAAAGGAAAATCAACAATCACCAGACTCTTCATTATTATTATTATTATTATTATTATTCGCTGTATCTATAAAAGAAAATAGAAAATTCCCAGAAAACTTGTCACCTTTCACATTTTTTTTTGCTGTTTTTATTTATAAAAAAATCACATATACGCCTATCTTTATTCGAAAATGTCAAGGTAAAGATGTACCTTCAAGCCAATTCTGTGTCCGTTAACTTTATTTTAACAGATGTAATAATTACAACGGACAGTTCATTGTCGTTTCTAAGAAATTCACTAATCGAAGATTGAATTTTCTCCGTTAATCGTTAGTAGAAGATGAAAAAGAAGAAGGAAAACAACTGTAACTAGTGTTGTTTGTTGTTTTTGTTGTTCATCAAAGATTTACCACAACTGTGATAAAAACCTCCACCTACACTAGTTTACCGATCCGCCAAAGATGTAAATCAATAGATTGTATATAACAACAAAAACGATAACAAGAACAGGTCCGGATTTTGAAAGTGGGCCGTTTTTTTTCCTCTCTTATAAATCCTTGACATATTAACGGTTAAACAAATCGAAATATTGTTTTATTTTCCTTCTACTTGCAGATGAACTGGATATGGTTTTTTCTTTTATTATTGATCGATTTGATTAGAAATTCAGAAGAAAATTTCCATCCATGTTCGGAAATTAGTCGTGAATTACGTTTTCCATGTACCTGTTCATTAGGACCAATTGAAACATTATTGGATAATAATCCATCGATTAGTGTGAATTGTGATCGTATTGTTTTTACGGGTGATGTACCATCATTACCGTATGGGGCGCCAATTGTGGCATACAGTCAACGATGGGCCGGCCACCAATCATTACCAACACAAGTATAATTAATCAATTAATTGTTTCTCTTAATGAATTTCATCAAATTTTAGATTTTCTCATCGAATGGTTTACCGTTACGCAGCATCGACTTATCTGGTAATTCTTTACGACGATTAACTGAACGTTTATTGCAAGGTTTACAATTAACATTAACCGAATTGAGATTAGCCGATAATCTGTTGGGGGACACATTAAATCCGATATTTTCAACGAATGAATTCCACGGTTTGAATCATTTGAAAATATTAGATTTAAGCGGTAATTCGATTAAAGCAATCGAAGAAGGTATATTGGAAGGTTGCAATCATCTACAAGAATTCTATTTGGATCGTAACAGTTTCACAACAATTCCAAGTTTATCATTGAATGGGCCACAATCACTCCGGATTCTATCATTGAATCACAACAGAATTGGTGTGTGATTATAGTTTATTGTAGGTTTTAAAATTGATTTTTTTATAATTACAGGAATTGTAAAAACTGCTGCTTTCCAATCACAATCCGATCTACAACAGATCGATTTGAGTCATAATTTAATTTCAGTGATTGAAGGTGGTGCTTTGATCGGTTTAAAAAATCTAAAATCGCTGAAACTAAACTATAATCGTTTAACAAAATTCAATAGTGATGTGTTTCAAAATGGTGAAACACTACAATCGTTAGATTTATCCCAGAATTTTATAACAGAATTCCCAAATGTTGCATTGAAACATGTTAACGATTTGAAATATTTGAATTTATCATCCA